>CAUYSK010056347.1:0-13737 GCA_963575035.1 Avahi laniger
GGCATGTGCCACCATGCCCGGCTAATTTTTTCTATATATATTTTTAGCTGTCCAATTAATTTCTTTCTATTTTTGGTAGAAATGGGGTCTCGCTCTTGCTCAGGCTGGTCTCGAACTCCTGAGCTCAGAACAATCCGCCCACCTCGGCCTCCCAGAGTGCTAGGATTACAGGCGTGAGCCACCGCGCCCGGCCATGGAAGCTACTTCTGAGCTCAACTGTTTACTAACCTCCTTTTCCATCTTTCTGCCCTCCAGCCCACCTCCTCCAAATGCAAATAGCCAAGACAGGACACCGCTCCCGAGTCATCCTATCACACCACCCTAGGACATGTTCGCCTGGACATTTTTTTTTTTTTTTTTGAGACAGGGTCTTGCTGTCACTAGGGCTAGAGTGCAGTGGCATCACCATAGCTCACTGTAACCTCTAACTCCAGGGCTCAAGCGATCCTCCTGCCTCAGCCTCCTGAGTAGCTGGGACTATAGGTGTGCACCACCAACCCCGGCTAATTTTTCTATTTGTTTGTAGAGACCGGGGTCTCACTCTTGCTCAGGCTGGTCTCGAACTCCTGGCCTCAAGCAATCCTCCTGGCTCCACCACCCAAAAATGCTAGCATTATAGGTGTGAGCCACTGTACCTGGCCTCTGGCCATTCTTAAATCTAGTCCCTTGGGCATGTTTATGAGTGTCCTCTCCTTCCAGTCTGAGCACAGATGGCTATCAGGTAGCAGGTCCCCACCCTTTGGGTTACCAGGTGTGGCGGCTGTGGGGGAGCAGCCCTAGAGCCCACCGGCACCCCCAGAGCCCACTGGCAGAGCAGGGGACAAGGCCTTGTGACATCCCCACCCCTACCTGGTGGCCTCTCCACTGCCGGGGTCCTGGGGCACCTCCCTTGGCTGGCTGGGAGCCCCTGTGGGGGGCAGGCGAGGCTCTTCCTGACGTCCCGCTGGCAACCACTCTCCGGGCTTGGCGTCAAAGGCTGCTGGGGAGGAGGAGAGAGAGTTCAGCCCACATCTGCTCTGGAGCCTCTCTAAGGATTCTCTTTCCTGGGCTGGGCCATTAAGCCAAGAAAAGCACGCACTCCAGGCCAGTCCTTGCTGGCTCCCTGACGCCTGTGGCTGGGGGGACTTGTTTACTGTCGTGCAGCCTGGGAACTTGCCGGGCAGGGGGCGCAGCACAGGGAGGCGCAGACCACCCTCCACCCTCCCCACCCCCCATCCATCCTCCCTGGGTCCTCTCAGCCGTGTTCTCAGCCCACAGAACATGGAAGTGTCTCCCTGGGCTGCTGCTTGGCACCTCCACGGAGCACGAGACACATTTGTTTATCTGACACTCGAAAGTAACTACATGTCCGGTAGTTTCATTTGCTAAATCCAACAACCCCAGAGGTGGGCTCTCCTCACTGAGTCACCTGAGGCTCCTTCAGGCTGAACCCTCCCCCCACGGCCCCCTGTGCACCCACAGCCCGGGAGGTGCCCTCAGCCCCCACGAGCAGTGTCAGCGCTTTGGCTGAGGCCGCTGCTGAGGCCCAGGCCCTTCGCAGCGGAGCAGACGGAGAGGCCCCGACAGCAGGCCAGGGAACATGACACGGGCCTGTTTCTGTGCTTCAGATGCCATGTGCCCCTTTCTGCAGCCCAGCTCTCCTCTCCTCGTTCTGCAGCCAAAGGGGTCCATGTCACTGTAGGAGTGTGTGACAGACTCTGGATTCACTACTCCCTTAGTCCAAGCTCCTCTCAGCTCTTTCATTTTAGAAATATCTCTGCTACCTTCGCAATGCGACCTCGGTTTTGTCTTAAATATAAAGGAATCTTCCCTGCAGGTTTCCCTAAACCCATAGCAAGAAGCTTTGATAATTCTCTTTTGGTCCAAACAAGAATCTATTTCTGACATGGAACCCAACGGGTGGCAGGACAGCCTCTACCTGAAACTGGGTCTTGAGCTAGAATTTCAGGACAACTGGCCAGCACTTGTCTGTGCTGTCTGCTCAGGGGGCTTATACCAAGGCCCAGGAGACAACGTGTAGGAATCTAAAATAACGCTTGAGAGGAGCCACGCACAAGTGCTAGGACACACACAGGACCCATTCCAACTCTGGGGGTTACGAAGCTGGCAGCGGGGCAGGCAAGTCCTCCAGGACTAGGGACTTCCCAGGGCAGGTGAGGGTGGGATGGGGTGGCTCGGAGAGAGAAGGAACTTGCCTGTGAGATCATCTCGGTCCAGTCACCCCCTCTCCCCCTGCCCACTGCAGGCAGACTTTCAGAGGCCCCACCAAGGAGCCAGGCTGGGAGCAGCCCTGGGGCTTATCTGTGAGCCCATTGAGACAGGGCTGGGCATTTTCACTCCCGGATCTAGAAAATCACAAGGCATGTGATTTTGATCTTCAAGATAGTCTTGGTTGATGGGGAAATGAGAATAGCTTTCCTCAGGCCAAAGTCTTGCCAAATTCTAAGCGGTATTCTTGGCCTTTTCCCTTGGGGACTATTTCCTCCTGGCTCTATGGGTCTGAGTCCTTTCCAAAAAAGAATGTACCTTCTGGCCCTGCACCCCCGATCAAGCAGTTTGAGGATCCCACAGGCTTCTGATCATGAGTCCCCCCACAGTGCTGATGGGATGCCTGGTGCCAGGGATCCTATGGAAGAAACTCCGCATAGAGGCGGTGGTTGCCAGGGGGGTCTCTGGTGGGGCAGCAAGAAGGCCTGTGGGCAGCAGCTTTGCGGGGCCCAAACCCGGGCCCAAACCTGCTGGGCGGGGTGAGCGAGAGAATGGAGTGGAGGGGAGTGGGGAAGGAATGAGATAGAAGCCGTGTGGCTCAGGGTGCTCCCACCCAGCCCAGCGCTGCCCTCTCCCCCCCTCTGCTGAGCCCAGATACGGCACCTGGTGGAGGCCTGTTTGCCATCTGTCCCTCGGACAGAGGCGGTGAGAAGAGGGAGAGGGGTCAGGGAGGCCAACTCGGGAGACAGCAGCCGGCCATGGCCACCGGTGAGCAAGGCCGAGGGCAGCTGTGGACAGGTCCATCTGAGGGGTAGAAGGACGAACAGAATCTGCACCAGGCATGGGGCAAAGGCTGACTAAACGACCTAGAAAGACTTAACCTGCAGTAAAACTTTTGTCAAGTCAAAGGATTTGCAAGGACTCAAAGTGCTGGCCTGAGGCTCAGAGCAACCTGGCAGGTGGGGGAGCGCAGGGCCCAGGGTTAGTGTCCTGGGTCCCAGCCGGGCTGAGCCAATAGAAGTGGGAGCAAGGAAGGGTCACTTGGAATATGGTCTCAGTGTTCAAGCTGGCTAACAGGGTGCACCCACAGTGAGATCTGGGAAGGGCGCTGCCCTGGCTCCTGCTCCCCCGTCCTGGGTTACAGGGAGAGGCACTGGCAACAGCTCGTGACCTCCAAGGCTGAGTCCCCAGTGGGTGCCCACCCAGTTCATGCAAGGAGCCAGAATTTGCCAGGCCCCAGACTTTGTCAGGGCTAACATCAATTGTTCTTGAAAGAACAGCAAGAGCAGCTGCCACTACTCGGCCATTTCTATTCATGATAACCTCAATGCCTCCACTCTACAGGTAATGGCCCGATAAAGCTTTCCCAAGGATATGACCATACCCACAACTAGGGCACGCTGGTGGCCATTTTGGTGAAGGAAAGATGTCACTGCTAAGTTACTCTGAACGCAATGTGGACTACCCTTTAGGAAGTCCGGGCTGCAGAACTTAAGATCATTTCTAACTCAACGGAATTTGGTCAAACTGGCAAAAATAGTTAGATCACCCAAGACCTCCACCGTGGCAGTAGAAATCTCTGGATAGGCTGGTCATGGTGGCTCACGCCTGTAATCTTAACACTCTAGGAGGCTGAGGCGCGTGGATTGTTTGAGCTCAGGAGTTCAAAACCAGCCTGAGCAAGAGCGAGACCCCATCTCTACTAAAAATACAAAGAAATTAATCGGACAACTAAAAATATATAGAAAAAATTAGCCGGGCATGGTGGCACATGCCTGTAGTCCCAGCTACTCAGGAGGCTGAGGCAGAAGGATTGCTTGAGCCCAGGAGTGTGAGGTTGCTGTGAGCTAGGCTGATGCCATGGCACTCACTCTAGCCCAGGCAAGAGAGCGAGACTCTGTCTCAAAAAAAAAAAAAAAGACAAGAAATCTCTGGATAAATTATTGAGCTGCTCACCTTTTAGTGAAGGGATATTAATATTTATAGCTCTAATAAAACCCACTTAAAATAACTGCTGATCAAATTTGGTGAAACCTCTGAAATTGGTCATAATGAAGAGACCCTCCCCGAGTCCCAAGTAACCTGGCCCTGGCTCTGCAGCCGCCTGCTGCTCTGAACCTGGCCTTGGGAGCGTTTGGATTCAATTGTGAGCAGATCATACGAGTTCTCAGATGTTTCTCATACTGGAATCTGACCCGCTCCTCTGTTGTTTTTCCTATTTGAATGGAAATTAGAGTCTTATCTGGCCTGCTCATAATCCTTTTAATTTCCTTTCAAAAATTAAAAAAAAATACTTAGTACATTTCTGATTCAAAGGATACATATTTTTCCTGGCATCTAAAAAATACTTTTATCTCCCATCAGTCTCTGGTTAACTCGACTGGATGTTTCAAAACGCATTTTGGGTCTGAGTTGTTTGTGCCCCTGGTAGCACAGTTCTGACTCGGTCCAGCCTTCTATAATAACACGCGGCCGACCTCAGCCCCAGAATTTGAGGTATGAGAACCTTGGTCGTCGATCTACATCATCCTGAGATCCTCCTCCTAAGTTTCGCATTAACCCAGCTTTCCCTGTCAGTGATCTTGCCCCAGCAGCTCCCCGTGTGGGCAGCAGGCAGCGCTCCGAGCAGGGGACGTGTAGGCAGAGCCAGCATCGGGCCTGGCTGTGGGCTCGGGGGCCTGTGAGCCTCCGTGACACGGGCTGTGGCTCAGACCAGAGAGCTTCCCCGGAGCGGGCACGTGTCTGCAACTCCTGCTGCTTCACAAAGATTCTAGACATCACCGGTCCCGGAACCGCCCCGGCTGGCCGCCAAGGTGCTTACATGGGGAGGAAACGCGGGCCTCAGAAGCGCGGGGCTTGCCGTCCTCGTAGACTGCCCGCGGAGCGCCGGGCAGGGTGTGCGGGCAGCCGTGTCTGGCACGTTGGGCCGTCTGGGGAGACACGAGATGGTCTTCCAGCCTGGAGGAAAACATGAAAAGCAGCAATAAATATAGATTGTCAGGAGATATGTGACTGCTGGCTGTCATGAAGCGTCACAAACACAGGAGGTAGCCATGCCTGAAATTCTTTTGTTAAGCCGATTTTAGGAGACATTAAATTTTTTCAGGCTAGCCATGGTGGCTCATGCCTGTAATCCTAGCACTTGGGGAGGCCAAGGTGGGAGGAGCCCATGAGTTCGAGAACAGCTTGGGCAACAGAGCGAGACCTCATCTTTACAAAAAATAGAAAAATTAGCCAGGCGTGGTGGCATGTACCTGTCATCTCAGCTACTTGGGAGGCTGAGGCGGGAGGATTGCATGAGCCCAGAAGTTGGAAGTTATAGTGAGCTATGATCACACCACTGCCCTCCAGCCTGGGAGTGAGACCCTGTCTCAAAAATAAATAAATAAATAAATGAATAATTAAATAAATAAAATAATCTTTTTAAAGGGTATTGGCAGAAACTGAGAGGCTGACCCTGTGAAGTAGTAGCCTTACTTCATCTTTGTGAATTCACAGTGACACAAGGCTTAGTATGTTTCTAACACACACTTATGTCATATGGCTGTGGGTGACATAGGACCATGACATTTCAACCAAACAACATAAGGCACACATCTGGTTTTCTCCAAGGACGAAGCAGATGAATGAAGGGATGAATCCAGTCAGAGAAGACAATGTGTTGTCATGTTAGCATGGCAAGAGCTGGGCAAGAACTAGACCTGGGAAGAGTTTATTTTCTTATAACGCTGCCTAGATGACGCATGCGGAATGAGGCCTCTGCATGGCCCAATGTGGCACCCGAGCCGGTGGAGACTCGTTCGTCCAGCAGATAAACACTGGGGCCAGGAGTGAGAGACAGAGGCCTGGGCAGGTTCCTCAGGGCAGCCTTGATGACAGTCCCCGAGGAAGGCTCTCCAGTTGTGCTACGGCAACGGGGCATTTGCTCCCCCTTCAACAGGAGCCATTAGCTACCTACTCCGACAAGGCTTGGTGGGGGACACACCTAGACAGGCACTAGGGTCGGGCCCTGCAAAATGGCTGTTCTTGAATGTGGATTTCATATGGTTCAATCTAATAGTAAAGACAAGGAGACACTTAGCCACCCTGAGGGGCAGGGAAGTCTTCCCAAGGTGGGCACTCAACCCTGAACTCTGAGATGGAGTTTGCCAGGGGCCAGAGGAGGGAAAGTTTTCCAGCAGAGGTTTAACACTATGAGCAAGGGGAAGAGAATAAAAAGATGTGTGTGTGTGTGTGTACAGTGTATATATATATTTACGCTGCATTGTTACAGAAAGATTTAAGGCACAAGACACAGATGACCGGTCTCCACCCCACCTGTAAGACAGTAGTGTGGAGGGGCAGGGTGTCCTGGGGAGCTCTGATCCCTCGGTGTGGGTCAACTGAGAAGGATGCTGTAGGCCAGGCCAGGGATTTAGACTTGATCCCCAAGGGAAGTGGGAAGTCAAAGAAATGCCATTCCCTGCTAGAAAGGTATTCTGTCCATAATCGTGGAGGGGGGAGGGGGCCAGGGAGAACCTTTAGGAGGCGTCCCTGACTGGGAGAGAAAGAGACGCCTCCGGCAGAGCCCGAGGGCCTGTCTGGGGCTATTTATGCCATGCCCTGAAGCGGGGGGCCCAGAAGACAGCCGTATTGATCCAGGAAATGCTGAACTGGGTGCTGCGGGGACACATCTGGGCTAGATTTGGGTGTCATCTGTGTGTAGAGGAAACCAGAGAACAGGTAGGTGGGACAAGGGCCTTGGATGGGGCCTCCAAAACACAGCATTTTGGGAGGAGAAGGGGTGAGATGGGGAGGGCCAGGGCACAGGGACTGGGGTGGGACAGCTGCCAGGAGGTCAGCAGTGGCCACTGCAAGAGTGGGTACGATGAGCTTGAGTGTCCTCAGGGGTTGGACACTGGAAGGTCACCTGTGACCTTGGCCGTGGTGCCCTCTGGAAGTCGCTGCCTGCCTGTGTAGGGCTGTGGACAGGGAGGAGGAGGGAGCAGGGAAGTAGGCAGAGGGGCCAGAGGGTGAGGGAAGCAGAGCCCCAGTTGCTGAGAGGCCTGAGGAAGGCAGGAGGGGAGGGTGAAGACAGAGCAAAGAGGTGTTCGTGATAGGACAGAGATGGGGGCAGCAGGGACCCGGAGCCCACGGAGACGTAGGTTTGGGTGGGAAGAAAACGTCAGGGAGGCGCAGCTGACACCCAGCTGAGGGAGGCTGGCAGGGCCCCCACTGCACAGGGCAGATGTGTTAGTGTTTACCTGCAACCTTTCTTTTCTTGATTATAAAAACAGTAAGTGTTTATCATGAAAAATTAGGTAAGTACATAGAATATATAGAATGACCTGTCTTCCCAATACCTAAGCATGACCACCTAATGTTTGGTATCTTTTAAATCTCTTTAAAAATGCAAATATATACTTAAAAAATACTAGCTTGGAATCACTATAAATAGGCAGCGTGGCTATATTCATACCATTTTATAATTTGCTTTTTCACTTAGTACTATGTTGTGAGGCTCTTCCCATGTCATTAAATGTACCTCTGAAACATTTTAATACTGTTTTGTGTGGATATATCATAATTTATGTAACCAGCCTCTTACTTTGGGCATGTAATTTCTGATTTTATGAATAATATTGCAACAAATACTCTTGTATATGTATCTGTGAACATCTGATTACTTCTCAGTATGAAATCCTAGCAGTGGAATTACTGACTCCAAAAGTACTACTGTCTTGAATGTGTGCAATACATATTATTCCCGAGAGTGATAAGATTCTAGATTTATCTACACTCCTGGCATGTGGGTTACCTGAGGGTGTTGGTTATAAATGGAGAGTCATACAAGCTTTTTGTTGTTGTTGTTGGGAATATTTATGTAATTTATGTACTAAGTTGTTCATCAAACAATAACTTCAAATTAGTATAAACAAATGTCAAAAGTAGCAGAATGGCTAAATAAATTGTGGTATGTCAATATAATATAAATCATTAAATCATCTTTCAAAGGATGCTTAATAATGCAACAGAAAACTGACTGAAATCAAATAGTAAACAACATATACATGCACACAAACACTGAAAGGTTTCTATTTTTCTAAAAATATTTGTAGAAAAAAGCTAAATACTAAAACTAAATGTAATACACTAAAATGATCATTGTAATTCTCTCTGGCTATTAGAATAAATAATTTTTATTTTCTTTATGCTTATTTAATACATTAATTAGAATGTTTGAGACTACGACTATTTTTATTTTTTTTGAGACAGAGTCTCACTGTGTTGCCCGGGCTAGAGCGTGGTGACATCATCCTAGCTCACAGCAACCTCAAACTCCTGGGCTCCAGCAATCCTTTTGCCTCAGCCGCCAAGTAGCTGGGACTACAGGCATGTGTCACCATGCCTGGCTAACTTTTTTTCTATATATTTTTAATTGTCCGATTAATTTCTTTGTATTTTTAGTAGAGATGGGGTCTCGCTCTTGCTCAGGCTGGTTTCGAACTCCTGAGCTCAAACAATCAGCCCGCCTCGGCCTCCCAGAGTGCTAGGATTACAGGCGTGAGCCACCATGCCCGGCCAATTAAAAAAAAGAAATTCAATTCAACTGGCTTAAACCATAAGGGAAATGTATTATCTAAAGTAAAGAGAATTCCAGAGGTAGGGCAGAGACAGGGTGGTGAATTCCACCCTGAATGACTTCACTACTGATCCAGGTTCTCTCCATTGGGTCACTCTGTACTCCTCTGTGGTTTTACTTTTGTTCTTAGGATTTTTGCTTTGTGTAAAGAGGATGATTGCAGTATCTCCAAGCACTGCATCCCAAACAATACTCAAAGACCAAAAGGGGAAAAGAAAATATATTCTTTTCTCAAGCCCTTCATAAAAATAAGGAAAATCTCAGAGTCCATGGCCAGAATGAACCGCATGCCCATTTTCAAAATCATCATTGACAAGAGGAATTAAATGTAAAAACATTGTCATAAGTTAATCAAATCCAACCCGTAGGGTTGAGGTGTCCTAACCTTCCCTGAAGAACATGCCCACCCAATACCTCGAACCTATCAGGTGTCTGTTAGCAAGGAATAGTATCAAACAAGATCTAAATAAATGGGGCATTATTCTATACTTATGCTCAGGGTGACTGCATTAGTTTCTTATTGTTCCTGCTAACAAAGCACCACAATCTTAGAGACTTAAACCGCCACAAACTTCTATCTTAGCTTTGGAGGTAGTGTTCAAAATGGGTCTGCGGGGCTGCATTCCTTCCGGAGGCTCTAGCAGAGAATGCCTTTTCTTGCCTTTTCCAGGTTCTCAAGGGTGTCTGCATTCCATGGCTCATGGCCCTGCATCACTCTGACTTTTGATGTAGTTTTCACACCTCTGTTTCTGACACTTCTGCCTCCCTTTTATAAAGACCCTTGGAATTACTTTGGGCCCAACCGGATAATTCTGGATAATCTCCCCATTTCTAGATCCTTAACTTAATCACATCAGCAAAGTCCCTTTTGCCATGTAAGGTAACTTAGTCACAGGCTGTGGGGATTGGGATGTGGACATCCTTGAGGGATCGTTATTCTGTCTTAACACACAGAATGTACACGACCTAACACTGCACGCTGACTTGATAATGCAAAGATGTCAGTTATCTCTAAAATTTTATGTAAATTTACTGTGATACCAATCAAAATCCTAGAAGGATTTTTTTTTATGAAGGCAACAGACTTATTTTTAAATGAATTTGGAAAAATAAAGGTCCATACAAAGCTAAATCAACTCCAAAAAAGAAGGCCGAAGGAGCAGCGGATTATCTTAGGCAATATTTAGATATGTTAAAAGCCTCTGCGATGAACACTGGTGTAGGAATAGGCAAGTAGACAGTGTTTCAAAATAGAAAACTTGGAAAACTGGAAGGGGATATATAATTAGTGGCACCACAAATCAGCGGAGAGATCACGAACTGTTTATAGGTGGTACAGAGACCACCTCTCTGCGTGGAGGAAAGTAAGCCACAAATCCTGTCCTAGGTCACATAGAGGAGACCCCCTTGACTCTCGGAGGGATACTGTCCAGGACTCCCAGCGTGCAAACTTTTTAGAGGTGAGTTCAAGCTGTGGAGGCAATTATACAAATCCGGAATGTTAACACTCCGTGGGCCCTGCAGAGTGCTCCTGCACCCCGCCCAGTACTTACACGTCACACCGGCTAGCTCTTTCCCCACTACACAGCTCGCTCTGTGTGCTTCGGAGGGTGGGAATCACAATTTTTGTTTTTGCATTCCTAGCAGTTAGCATAGAAGTGATAAAAATGTTTGTTGAAACCATCCGAAGGAGGGAGCTGGTGCGGGGAACTGTCATTATAGTGGGAAAGTCCGTGGTTTCAGGAATATGAGGTGCCCTCATTACTTGGCAGGATCGCCACAGCCAGTAATCGTGATGAGACCATCTCCCAAATCAGGGGAGAGCCAGATGTGCTCCCAGGCACAGAAAAATGTCAAATTTCTCTCTATGAAGTAGAACATTTAACCCAAGAATTAATTGTGTCCATTGGTTAGATCTTACATTTATTAGACTCCCTTTATCCTTATCTCTGATTAAAATGTCCTTGTGTCATTGTTGCTTCTCTGAGAGGCCAGGGTTTTAATTATCTTAAAAAATAATTTTTTTTTTTTTTTTTTGAGACAGTGTCTCACTCTTTTGCCTGGGCTAGAGTGAGTGCCGTGGCGTCAGCCTAGCTCACGGCAACCTCAAACACCTGGGCTCAAGCGATCCTTCTGCTTCAGCCTCCCGAGTAGCTGGGACTACAGGCATGCACCACCATGCCCGGCTAATTTTTTCTATGTATTTTTATTTGGCCGATTAATTTCTTTTTCATTTTAGTAGAGACGGGGGTCTCGCTCTTGCTCAGGCTGGTCTCGAACTCCTGAGCTCAAACAATCCGCCAGCCTCGGTCTCCCAGAGTGCTAGGATTACAGGCGTGAGCCACCGCGCTCGGCCAAAAAAAAAATAATTTTAAACAATGACTCAGTGTCTTCTTTCCCATGTCAAGCAAGGTAAATTTTATTAGTTCCTGTCACTATCTTCCATTCAAAAGATACTACATTTATCAACTGGATTTACTAGTAGTTGACACCCGGCTATATTCTGAATCAAAACAAAACAACACCAAATCCCTCAGATATAAATGACATTTTGGGGACAATTAGGGAATATTATATATATTATATAATATTGTTAATGTTAACTTTCTTAGGTGGTTGTGCATATGTTTGAGAATGTTTCTAAGGAGATGCACGCTGAAAGTCTGCAACCTTCTTTTAGACAGTTCAGCAAAAAAAATGTATATGCCTGTAATTTATATATTATACACATAGGAGAGCAAGAGAGTGCATAAATGTTAACAATCAGAAGCTCTTCGTTATAATATTCTTTCAACTTTTCTGTAAATTAAAAAATACTGGCTGCAGGTTTAAGAGAGAAAAGGGCATGATGCTAGTTTGTATAACAGTAATCAAAAATAAAAACCTAGTGGCCAGGCACAGTGGTTCACACCTGTAATCCTAGTGGGAGGCTGAGGCAGGAGGATCACTTTGAGCTCAGGAGTTCGAGACCAGCCTGAGCAAGAGTGAGACCCCATCTCTACTATAAGCAGAAAAAATTAGCTGGGCGTGGGAGCTCACATCTGTAGTCCCAGCTCCTCGGGAGGCTGAGGCAGAAGGATTGCTTGAGCACAGGAGTCTGAGGTTGTTGTGAGCTAGGCTGTTGCCACAGCACTCTAGCCCAGGTGACAGAGGGAGATTCTGTCTCAAAAACAAAATAAAACCAAACCAAACCAAAAAAAAAAACCTCTAGAAATGTAAGCCTATCATACTTAATTATGAAACCAAATCAAACAGATCTCAGAGCACTGATCTATGGCACAGGCCTTGAAATATTTATAGGTCAAATCCCACATGGGCAAGAGAATTGGTGCCGGGCACAATGGTGGGACGGCATCCACGGCCCGGGGCTCCCTGAGGGAGTCCCCAGCTGCTGAGTCCCCAATGTCTGGTGGTTCATTACAAAATTACAATAGAGTAAAATAGGAAATAACCAAATTGCCCAGCTACAGGGAATAACTAAGTAAAAATTGGTATATCCACTTAAAATGCTACGTACCTACTATTTGTTGAATGAATAAATGTAGGTTGTTGGCCTGCTCTCTGTA
Organism: Avahi laniger; assembly: GCA_963575035.1. Taxonomy (NCBI): domain Eukaryota; kingdom Metazoa; phylum Chordata; class Mammalia; order Primates; family Indriidae; genus Avahi; species Avahi laniger. Next base: position 12,397 of record CAUYSK010056347.1, read on the forward strand.
ATATTTCTCTGTAGTAATCTCTCTAGACAGGAAAAGAGAAGCCCCCAGACTACAGAAGAGCCTCCTCTCCTGCCTACTGGACTACCCGACTTAGGGCTCCCCCACAGCCCATGGGGGCCCAGGTGCCCAGGCAGACAGAGGCTCTGGGGAACCAGACTAAAGTTTTATTTCTGCAAATGGGGTCGGAGCAAGGTTATGGAGAAAGAATAAGGCTTGGCAGCTAAAACTGCATACAGTTGCTTTAAAGAGTCACCTAATACAAATTGACTTGTAGTCTTAACCGTGACACTCCAGTCCCAACAAAGGGCCTGGTACCACGGCAAGAGGCTGCAGAATAGACATGACGGAAGTCCTTTCTGGGTAGAGCCACTGTTCCTTTCCGGGACTTTCCTTTGAAATGACACTGGCCAACACTTGTCCTCTAAAGTGGCCCCGGAGATGCTGTAATCCAACCACTTCTCCTTCTGCAACAAAAAATCTGGGGGGAAGGAAACACTCCCTCCAAAAATCCCAAAAAGATAAATAAAGAGAAAAATGCTTTTCAATATGAACATTTTATTTTGAACTTTTAAAATACATACATCTTATACTGCAGTTACTCAAAATGAAGCTTAAGAAAATAAATTCCCGCCTCCTTTAGCCCGGACTTACACTGGGTACCCGTTCCTGTGGCCACTGGGGGTGACGGGCCGGCGCAGGGGCTCGTCCACGCTCCACTGTACGCTGGCCAGCCCCTTCCGCCTCACCTTCCCCGTGTTGGTCATGATCTAGTGGAAGGAAGAGGAAATGGGGATCAAGAAATCATCTACTTGAGAGCTGACCTTGAAGTCAAACTTAATATTGATACACTGAATAAATTCATCTAGAGTGATAAGAGGCCTTGCAAATCAATGAAGAAGTTATATATCACAGATATTCAGGCAAACGGAAATCGGAGGGGAAAATCCTTTTAGTTTGCATATTATACCATTTAGCAGCATAAATTTTTTAAAAAATCAAACCATAGGGAAAGGAAGAAAGCAGTTGACTACAGTAACTTATCACATCTCTGGAAGGGACTGGACTTTTGAGAGTGAGGGAAAAAAAGACAAAGATTTGATGTCATAAAAAACAAACATTTTCACATTTCTAGTATATTAAAAATAAGCTATATCCAGCCTGAGCAAGACTGAGACTCCATCTTTACTAAAAATAGAAAGAAATTAATTGGACTACTAAAAATATATAGAAAAAAAATTAGCCCAGCATGGTGGCGCATGCCTGTAGTCCCAGCTACTCGGGAGGCTGAGGCAGAAGGATTGCTTGAGCCCAGGAGTTTGAGGTTGCTGTGAGCTAGGCTGA
>CAUYSK010056349.1:0-19358 GCA_963575035.1 Avahi laniger
CAGGGAAGGCGGCAGAAATGTTGGGATTCCACCTGGCACCTAGAGGAGGCAGCACTGAGCTGAAGTGGAGACAGAGCCGCCTCTGGGGGGAGAGCGGATGGACCCACAGGGCCCTAGGACACTGCCCACTACGCTGCCCAAGACGGCCAGCAGGGACCGGGGCATAAGCCTTCATGTAACTTTAGAGCTCAGCAAGCTGCCACCTCGGTGCGGTAGGACTAGACGCGCAAAGAGAGAATCTGGTCCAAGGTCAGGCTCTGGTCCTCTTGGGCTGTGGGCTACTGGGCACGTCTGCAAGCCCCTGGGCCTCCGTTCGCTTGCTTCTGCCGTGGAGAGAACGGGGCCTGCCTGGCCTGCCACATGGCTGGATGAGAAAACGCGCGCGGGCGAGCACTGCGCCAGGTCTGCCGGGAAGTGTCCAGCCACGCAATATGAAATAGAGACATCTGTTGAAGACGATACAAGAAACATTGCACACAGGACAATGACGCCTCGGTCCCCTTCAGAGTAGGCGTCTTGGGACCTCACGCGGTTCTCTCAACGTCTCTTACCCAACTGCACACGTTCAACATTCTCAGGTGTTCTGCGTGTTTCAGGTCTTCCAGAACGTGGATCACTTTCGACAGAGTCTCGACCGTCTTCGAAGCGTTTCTGCCACACTTTTATTTGCTCCGCACTCATTGCCTCGTCCCCGAAAGCCTCTGCATCATCCGAATAGTTTCTGCAGAGGAATGTTCAAGCTTAACAAAAATTTGATGCAGATTCGTTGCTCTACTCGCTCAGTCATTTTGAATGCGACGGCCACGCAGTGCACGTGCTCACTCCACAGCGTCCAGCGCCCACTGACTAGCACGGTGACATGTCACTGTTCACGCATGCGCATCCCAGTCCCCTCGCCTTGGCTGCCAGGTTACGTCCATGTCACACAAACCATTCTGTTATATTAACAATGGCTGGATACTTTCCGGCCCAAGGAGAGACCTTGTACGTTAAAGTATCCAGCTTTGCACAAATCTATGCTGTGATTTTTCAGGAGAGAAAACAGAATTCTAGAGAGCATCAACATCTCATAGTAGATCCCTGATCAGGCCTGGGTCTCCTGACACCACGTGGTGAACTTTTCCCGCCATGTACTCCTTTGGATTAAGGAAAGGCGGGACACCACCCCAGGTGGTGGGCAGGGCTGTTCACATGCTCTACATCATGAATGGCGCCCACCGGGGTGGTGCAGTGCACAGCCTGCGCAGCTGGATGTAGGGGCCCAGCTGAAGGCCTCAGCTAAGAAACGAGTGTGTTTCTAAGGAAGAGAGGACACACTAGCCCACGGACACCTGAGTAGGTTAGTTTTTCACTTCCCTGCCAGAAAACAGCAGTTGATAGAGACGGAGTCCAAGACATTGTGTTGTGTTGGCATTCAGGATGGGAGAGTCCACAAGTGGGACTCAGCCCGAGTTGAGGGCTCTGTGTAGCTGAGGGTGTGTCAACCTCACGAGCACCTGAAACAGGGCAGGAGTTGAAAGGACTATCAGGAGGAAGTGATGAGTGCTGGAGGTAGGTGGGAGCCTTTCTCAGAAGAAAGCCATGGGAAAGTCATGTGGGGACTCAGTTTGAGACTCGCTGTTTCTCTCTGTACAATGGACATAATAACATCTTGCCATTATGATGAGCAGAGACTAGACTGGAAGATCTCTACAGAGCTGCTCCAGCCCCAGAGTCATCCCTGTGTTGTGCCGGGTACCCATCTAATAGCAGGGCCGTTCCCTTCCCTGCTTTGTCCAAGTGGTGGTGGGAAGCTGTACACGTTTTAGGAGTCTGTCTTAGCAGGGTGGCTGGGAGCGCCTGGCAGGGGTGGGAATGAGTGGGCTGAGGACTGCTGGAGCCAAGGCTGGGCCGGGGGGGAGTACAGTGATGTGCTGCTTAATGGCTGGATACGTTCGGAGAAAGGTGTTGTTATAGTAGATGTCATCGTTGCGTGAACATCATAGATTGCACCTACGCAAACCTAGACGGCAGAGCCTGCTGCACAGCCCGGCTATGTGGTGCAGCCTGCGCTCCTGCACAGCACGTTACTGCACTGAAGACGGCAGGCGGTTGTAACACAACATACGTATCCGTGTATCCAAACACGCCTAGACGTAGGAAAGGAGCAGTGAAAGTGCAGTGTTACAGTCTTACGGGACCGCCGTCGTATCTGCGCTCTTCCGTGGCCCACGCATGGCCCTGAAGTGCACGACCGTGATTAGAACAGAGGGCCGGGCCCCGCGCGGAGGGGAGGGCCGGGGCCGGAGCAAGTGGAGTCCCGAGTCTGGGCCAGCTCTGAGGGTCGGGGGTGTGGGGGTGCTTTGTGGCTTTTGGCTCTGCGGGGGCCTGAGCTCTGGGTCAGTGGAGGATGCGCAGGGTGAGTTCGAAGTCCCCCAGATGCGTGCGTCTGTCGTCCATGGCATCTGTCAGTGCCCGGCAGGGGGATAGGAACTGCTGTAGATTTTCAAGCAGACTTAACACAGGAACTGGGTTACAAGGGGCAGAAAGCATCAGAGGAGCAAAAGGAAGACGAGGGTTCTTACCCGTTAGCCAGGAGGGAAGCTGCTCCCGGGCACTGAGGCCCACAAGCCCCCACACAGCCCTGGTGCTGGGAGCTGCCACCCACGGGAGCCCGGAGCCTGCAGGCCTCCTCCGGCCTCTGATGCTGCTGCAGCCCCCGGGGCCCGGCCTCCGCTGGAGGCCCTGCAGGAGCTGACAAATGCCCCCTCTCTCCTTCCGCCTTCCAATCTCCCGCCAGTGTCTCCTGTTGGCTGAACCTCACAGGGAGCCGGCAGGCAAGGGCGCTGGGAAATGTGGTTCGCAGGGAGCGTGGGGCGGGGATGGGAGGAGGGAGTAAAAGGAGTAAAGAAGGGGGGTGCGGTGCTGAGCGCCCACGTGCAGTATCGGGCACGTGTAGCCCAGCCCCTATGTTCCAGAATGACCAGAGATGACACACAGTCTTATTTAAAGATTAATTTTGAATCCTGCCAACCACCTTTTGAGGGGGTGGTATCATGTTTATTTTACATTTGAGGCTCCGAGAGGTTAACTAAAGTGCCCGGGATCACACAGCTAATAAGTAACAAGGCTGGGATTGGAGCCCTGATCATTCACTCCTTCACTCCCTGGCACTACTGACCACAGCGTTCTGCCAAGCTGGGGGTTTTGACCAGGCAGCCAGTTCCAGCAGGAACCAGGGTTTGGGCAGATGCCAGGAAGGCAGATGAGCTGGTGGGAGTCAGGTGGGGGGTGTCAGCCCCCAGGGCCTGAGCTCAGCAGGCTGCAGGGCCGGGGAGCAGCAGATGTGCCCACTCCGCTCCCGGGCATGGGAAGGCAGGGCTGTGCCCTCTTGGGCTGGTGTCTCATGGCCCAGAGTGGGTTTGGGGAGATGAGGAGAGATCACCTCCTGCCTTTGGGTGGGGAGCTGGCGACTGTGGCTGTCATGGGTCAGTGATGTCGGGTGTCCCTTGGCGCTCTGCCCCTCTGACGGTGGAGGTGCTGCAGACACCCAGGGCCCAGTCCCACCTGGATGGGAGCCGCGTCACACACGTGCTGCAGTGCTGGGGCCACGGGCGCCCACGCCGACCGTTGCTGTGGCTCACAGGGTGGCAGGATGGTCTGTGTAGCGGTGGGGCGCGGGGGTGGCAGAACAAAATCCGGAGTCCGAGCTAGAATCCCAGCTCTGCCATCTCCTCACTGAGTGACCTTAGGCAGATCGAATCACTTTCTGCTTTGGGGCTCTGTGATTCTGCCAGGAAAGGCCAGAGGGTCGGTTGCCAACATCACCTTTAAGGAGCATAAAAGACCCCCAGAGGAAGGCCGTGGCCGCCTGGCAGCCGCCCTGAGCCCTCTTTCCTTCTATTCTGAGTAAACGTTTCTTTGTCGCTTTTCCAAGGCTCCACGTCCACGTCCCGTCTCCCTGGGTCCCAGCGTGGCCTTCTTTGCTTCCTTGTCAGGGGCTTGGCCTTATTTCAACCTCTGAAGGGGCCTTGGGGCCTGAAGTCCACCCTCCCTGGCAGATGGGGGCCCCGAGGACAGGAGAGGGCTGGGACTTGTGTCATGCTGCATGAGTGCTTTTGACAGTTAAGTCTTGAAGCCTGGGGCCCCCTGACACCCTCTTCTAGCGCTCTTCAAACCAGAAGCATCCTGGGAAGAACTGTGGCTCCCAGGAAGGTGCTCTGTTTTGGGATTGGCACGCTAAGCAAACACCAGTGGGATTATTTGGGAGAAGTGGCCTTGACGTCAGCCTCCTGGGGACTCCCCCCTCTACTCGCTCCCCAAACACTTCCAGCACATCCTCACCTGCAGCCCGTCCACCTGTGCCCGTTATCTGTGGGTGGGCAGGAAATTGCACCACAGCTCGGTGACTTAAAACAGCAGGGGAGTTGGCTCGCAAGACTGCTGGTCAGTCTGCTCGTCTGCAGCCATTGGCAGGCTGGCCGGGGGCTGGCTGGTCGCAGATGGCCTCGCTCATGGATCTGGTGGTCACCTACTTGTCAACTGGAGTGCCTCGGCTTTTCTTCCTGTAGACTTTCCTCCCCCAGCAGGCTGGCTCAGGCTTATTCACGTGGCGGCAGTGTTGGAAGACGAGCAAGAGCGGAGACTGCGCGGCCCCTTGAGGCCTAGGCTCACTGTTACTTCTACTGATGCTTTCCATCAGAGCCAGCCACAGGCCAGCCCCGGTTACGGGGTCGGGACACAGCCTCTACTTTTGATGGCAATAACGACAGTGTATTGGCCGCTTGCATTCTGCCACACCTCCACCGATGGAATGCATTCCCTGTCCTACAGTGCTTGATCCTAATATCCACCCTGCTCTTCTTCTTAGTAATAGAACCCTGACATTTACCTGGGCTCAAAATTATGACTACATTCCCAGCACCCGCCAACCCCCGAAATGAGATTACACTGTCTAACTGGGTCCTGGCCAATGAAATGGGAAAAGAACTTGGCATAAGTCCTTTGTCCCTTTCACTTGTCTTCTTTTTTCCTGCTGCATGGACTCTGAACACAGAGGCCGGAGCATGAGCAGCCATATAGAACATGAGGCACTGCACCAAAGATGGCAGAGAAATGCGATAGAGCCTAGGTCCTGGGCACGTAATGTCTTTCATGTGAGAATAAAGAAAATTCATATCTTCTTTAAGCCATTGTCATTTTGGCATTTTTGTTACTCATAGATGAACCCAATTCTAATTAGTAGACTTTCTACCATATGCTGATTGCTTTTTACCTTTTTATTTCTTGTAAGTGCCCTCGTCCTTCAAAGCCTTCCCTGATCACTCTTGAATGAGCCCCGCACACCTTACTCTCAGCACAATGCCTGGCACGTGCTTGTTGAATGAATGGACAACATTATGGCCACCCAAGCATTGCATATTCCACATAACAAACCTTCATTCGGCCAGTTCATTGTAACAGGCGCTATGTTGCGGTAACAGAGAGATAAAGACACCGTGAACGCTGTCACTATACAACCCAATCTTGGAAACAGCAGAGCTGTTGAGGGAACAAAGGTGGCAGAGAAAAAGAGGAGACTGACCTTGTGGGAGCAAATACCGGGAAGCTTCCTGGAGGAGGCGATACTCTGAATTGTTGTTGAGAGTGAATAGGAGTTTGCGACTGGCTGGACGTGGCTGGGAGAGAAGAGGCAGCAGAGAAAATGGCGGTGTGTGCGCGTGGGGCCGAAGGCTGGGGGAGTCTGCCGGGGAGCCAGGCAAGAGGCAGCGGTGAGCCCGAGGCCTCAGCGAGTTCTGCCTGCCGCCTTGCTCTCTGTCTGCCCGCAGAGCGGGAATGCTGGGCTTGGCAGCCCGGCCCCCTGGGATGCCCACTTTCTTCCCTCCCTCACTCCTCCTCTCTGCTTCTCACAAAGTGGTCCTGAAATGACACCAAGAGCATCTGCTTAAGCAATTTTGCCAATTAATGGGTCTCTGAAATTAAACCGCCTACACAGTCTGGATGGGCCTTCTCCAGGAGGGATTGCAGCAATTGTCTTCATGATAATCAGGCTTGACTTGCCTTCATGCACATTAATAAAAAAGCGAAGGCATTGGGAGAGATGCCCTTTCGCGGGGAATATCGACAATATCGTAATGAGGCTCGGGGAGAAGGATGCTGGGGCATGGTGCTGCATGCTCAAAGCTGTTTCCCTCTGGCGGCAGGAGCCAGCTCTGGCTGGAAGCAGCTGGGCTGACGGCGAAGGAATATCAATGCCCAGTAGCCGGGCGGGCTGCCCCAGCCTGGAGAAAGCAAAGCAAAGGGTGGGACATGCTTGGGAAGAGCAATCAGGAGGGCCTCCTGGAGGAATGACCTGGGTGGTGGAGGGAGGGACAAGCTGGAGAGTGCGGAGCACGTAGGACCTCAGCACTGAGGCACCAGGCTGCGGCTTGTCAGCTGTCTGCCCCACACCCTACGATACCCCAGGATGTCCCCACCTGTTCCCACACACCACCAGTCACCTCGCATGCCTTCTCCCCAAGCCGGAAGTGACCTCAGAATCCCCCTCAACACAACATCCTCAATGGAACACTCCCGGTAGCCCCTACTGGCTGGCTGGAATTAGAACTCAGGGTGAGTCTACTTGCCACCCAGCCTCAGTGTGTTTATGAGTTTGCTTCTGGCGTCTTCCCGTCTTCCCTACACTGCACTCTTTCTGCCACGCACCGTCTGCCGGGCTTTCTCCCAACGGGCATTGTATTTTCACGAGGACCAAAGACTTGAAAGATGGAGTTCTGATGGTAGAGATTCAAGAGTGGAGCACAGACGGGGGGCTGCAGAGCTACCTACAGTCTTGAAATACTACACGCGAGGAAAGGGACTAACAGCTATTTGTACCTACAAAAATCATAGACGTGCTGTTTCCCCCTGTGGTCTTGTCAAACCCCCATCCATCCTCCTGGTAGGTGCTTCTCCCATTTTGCACACAGGGAACTTGAGGCTTACGGAGGTCATGCAACTCGCCCAAAGTTATGGCGAGTAAATGGCAGAGCAGGGATCGGAACCCAGGCCTGTGCAAATCCCAGGTGTGCTGCTTTCCATCCTAGGAGGCCGAGGAGGGGACACCTCCCGCATTCTGGCTCCCGTTGGGTTAGCGTCCTCACGGTAGAGCAGAGAATGTTCCCCACGTGTTGAGCATCTCAGCTGCTGGGATGCTGAGAGTGGGAGGGGGCAGGTGCAGAAAGAGAGGAGGCGAAGGAGGGAGGAGCAACCGCGTAGACTGCGAGCCCAGCAGTCTCCGGAACACGTGGGCAGCTCCGGAGAGCTTAGCAGAGCGTTCTGTTCCCTATGCCTCAAGTGGGAGCTTCATGCGGTGGGTGGGCGCTGGCCACGTGTCGCCCGCGGCACAGATCGGCTCTGACTCCCACAGCGCTCGAGGTCATGCAATTCTCAGGTGACCCAGAGAGGACCGGGAAGCCAGCCTGTCTGCTGGGGGGCCGGGCTCACTTCATACTGCCGGGCCCTCCCCGTGCCCGTCACCGAGCGAGTGGCCCCCGGAGAAGGGCGGGCTTTGCTGCCTGGCAGAGCAGCCACCGCTCGGTCTGGCTTTGGTGTTGAGCTCTGCCCGGTCCCGGCTGTGGAGTCAGCGTTTATGACAGGGACATCTTCACATCCACACCGCCGGCCCTTTGAGAGCCGGACAACACATCTCTTATTTTTCTCCCTCTCAAAACTCTTAGCAGAGTCACTATTTTTGGAATTGAAATACTTGCTTAAACCCTCAAATAATGTAAGGCAGTATATGATTGTGCCAAACCTACACTAAATATAGTACATAAGCATCTATAGCTAAAACTGCATCTTTTTTTTTCTCAAAAAAAAGTCTATTTATTTGTTTCTCTCTTCTCTCTGCATGGTTGTGTGCACATATTCGCTGTCTGAGGGAAGGTGTTTGGTATCAGTTTGGTTTTGCTTGAGTAATTTCAAACCGAGCACATACACACAGTTCTACCTTACCAGGCCACGGCTGGGATGTGGGGACGTCTGTTGGGACAGAGGGCAGAGCAGACTGCTTCCTCCCCACACGCACACTAACCGCCCCTTCTGGGCTCCACTGGCTCGGAGGCAGAGTCCGCAGCCCCAGCCCTCCCACCGTTATTAATTAACCCCGTGTGCAGGGGTCCTGTGCCGGGGGCACTTGCCAATCCTCTCGTTTAAGCTGCTCATCAGCCTGGGCAAGTAGGTTCTCTTAGTAACCTCGTTGTCCAGCTGGAGAAACTGAGGCAGCCACGAGCATTTTTGCGGAGTCACCGTCATCCTCCTTCTCTCCCTCCTGGTGACAACGATGCCCTCTGGTGGGGCAGATGCCAGGGCGGGGGGTGGAGGAGGAGCCCTGTGAGAAGGAGGCCCGTGTCCCTGGTGTCCTTGCTCAGCCCTGCCATAGGCTGAACCCCGATGAACAGTTGACCAGAATTCCCACTCCCCAGCCCACGTGCGCGGCCGATGCTCAACCAGGGACTGCATCTCCCAGGCTCCCACGTGACGTCACAGGGCCACGCGGCCAGTTCTCACAATGGGGCTGAGCCAGCCAGGATTTATGAAGCCGGTGTGCCTTTGCTTCCCCTTCCTCCCTGTCTGCCAGGGGACGCGGAGGACTCGGCAGCCTTGGGGGTCAGATCCACGAGATGGGTGGAGCCTGGGTCCCAGAATCACCCTGTGGAGGAGAGCTGCCCCTCAGCCAGAAACACCCTCGTGGCATAAGAAATAAACTTACTTTGTATTGAGCCCTTGATGATTTTAAGTTGATTCGTTACAGAGCCTAGCATTGACCTGACCAAAACACAACTTACGGCCAGTAAGAGCTCAAGAGTCCCCAAGGATTCTTCTACACCTGCATTTGCCCAGGGCACACCTGGCCACGGAGACCCTATCCTAGGCATTGTAAATCCACTCGTGGACTCATAAAACTTCAGTGCCTCAAGGGCCTACATAGTCGCTACCTGGTCCGTCCTTTTAGAGACGCTGACAGTGAGGCCCAGAGAGAGTGGCGGCTTGCCTGTCACCACGGCTCCTCGTCAGGTGCTCACAATGTAAAGGCAGGCGCCATTCAACACCGTCACGCACACAGAGCACACGCGCAACCCCTGCCGCACAAGAACAGAGGAAAGGATAACATTTGCATTTACGCATCTGGAGAGCTGTGTGTGTTTTCCTCCACGCAAACAAAGTCTCCCTTCCTGGTCCCCAGCTGTGCTGTCCTCTCCTGAGACCTCCTGCAGCAGCGGGGAGGGCCCCAGCTGGGGCCGATGGGAGAAGGAGCCCCCAGGGAACTGGCTACCAGGCCCTGCCCTGGGCACCGAGGGCCATGACGGCTCCAGCAGCCGAGAAACCTGGGCTCTCAGACATAAAAGCAGAAAACACAATGTTTTATTAGTGCTCGAGACGTTTATTTCCCGAGTTAACAACAATAATAAACCCGTTTATGGCCCGGAGTTTCATTGCCTTTCCCGGTGGGGCTCCCACCTGCTGCCGCTGATCGGAGCCTGTGTGGCTCCGGAGCGCGGAGAGGTCGGCCCGGCAGCTGGCACAGGCGTACACGGCCTCCTGGCAGCTGGGAGGGCCGGGGCGGGTGTCCCGGGGGTGCTGTACCAGCAGCGTGGGCCGCCTCGGAGAGCGGAGGGGACTCGCTCCCTACGGTGGGACCACTGGCAAGCAGGGGGGCAGGGTTTCAGGCTCTTACCTGTCTACCGTGCAGGTGTCTCTTTCAAATCAAGGAGGGAAATGATGGTTCTGACTCAGGCGACTTATTAGGGGAAACCAACATTTTAACGTCGAGGTATGGGCTGCCCTTCATGCAGCGAGGGACTGGGGTGCAGACTTTTCCAACGTGCTTGCTCTCAGGGTTGGGCAGCTGTCTCCTTAAATGTTGTGCCCTGGGAGCTTTCTCGTCCCCCTGGTCCTGGCCAGGGGCCCTCATGCTCCCCTCCATCGACAAGCACGTGGGGCCTTGCGGGCTTTTTCTCCCCATCTGCCTTGGAAAAGTGGTCAGTCTTTCTTTTCCCTTTTCTGGGTCTTGCCGTGGCAGCCGTGGACTGCCTCACCCCACCCTCTCCACGCCAGTGGGAGCTGCCCACGGACTCCGCACGGTGATCCTTCTAGGGACCGGGAACAAAGGCCGGCACAGAGAGGAAGGAGGTGCTGGAGAGAGTCCATGAATTCATGAAGATACGACCCACCTTATGCTGCTGTTTTTTAAAAATTCACTCCAAATAACTGCCCTCCCGTTGCTGCTGACTTGCTCCCTGCTCTGATCGCTCCTCGGTGTCTCGTCCTCTCAGCTCTTACAGACTTGCTTTGCCCGATATTTCTTTGCATGAGGCTCTGAAAAGTTCTGAAATTTTATCTACGGTGGAGGGCAGGAGGCAGGGTGGTGGCGAGGACGGGGAGTGTCCTGCTGAATCTCTCTCTACCAGGGTTCTCCAACTTGACAGCACCGGTCCCCTGGTGGCCCGTAGCTTGCTGGGCCCAGCCCCGGGATTTCTGACTCAGCGGGTCTGGGGCACATGGGGAGAGAGCAGCCCGTCCCCACAGTTGGACCCGTATTTCCTCACCCGTACAGAGCCCTCGGCAAGGCGAGAGCATCCTAGTCGGAGGCCTCACTGCAGTGTCCCAGTGATTCCAGGGCGCCCTTGAGAACTTCCATGGGAGACACAAGGCCTTCGGGGGCTTGCCATCAAGCTGTTCCCCTTCCTCACCCGCGGTGTCCCCGGCAGCTGGCGCAACTGGCTGGGCCACATAGCTGTAGCAATAGTCAGCCGGCAGAGTCTCACGATTTCTGCATACTGTTTACTATCTGCACTTTACAAAAACACAGTCACCATCATGTTTTGCCCTCACCTCTATTCCTGCCATTCTCACGTGAAGGAAGCACACTTACATGCACACTGAGACAGGGTGTCCTGGGGTACAGCTTCCAAGCACAGAAGTAGCAGGGGACACCCAATCCTGGAGCTTGAGTGATCCCTCAGGGAGCGTGTTTAGGGCAGGCTCAGCAGACTGGATGTGCCATGGAAAGACACCTCATAATGCTCCAGCTCCTTGCAGGAAACGGCTTCAGGGACCATCCAGCTAACCAGGGGGAGCTTCCTGGTGAAGAAGGCGCCATATTGCAAAGCTGGCACCTCCAGGTGCAGAGCCCGGGTCTGCCTGCTGGTTCTTGGGGCTAAGTCTACCTACTGGGCCTCCATCCTCGGCATGAGCATCCAAGGCCACCCAGGTCTGCTCTGCTAAACCTCAGCCATCGTCACTAAGATGCCATCACCCCCACCCCAGCAACTCTCCTCCTTTTTCACCCCTGAGCCTTCTTGATTAACCAGCTTGTAAAGGGCCGGATTCTGCACAAACAGAAGCTATTTAAATTTGAGTTCTCAGGTGGCAGGGCCATGTCTTTCACCTGTCCTCCTTGCCCCATGGGACCCTCATGGAGCAGGTATCCAGGGAACATGTGGCGGAGGAAGGAGATGGGCTCACAGTCCCTGTAGCACGTGGTGCTGACCCCCCGGCTGAGTGACCTGGGAGCCATCTGTTACTGGGTTCGCTGCTTTTCACACTGTTATATTCTCCTCCGAATGGTCTCCATAGCATACAGTCCAGCAGGCATTTTTAATTGGAAGAAATTAAAATGCGTTGCTTTGAAAATGTCACTGCTCCTTTGGACACAATGAAGGTCAGTCAGGATGTCACTAACCCATGGAGAGAATCCTGGCTTCGATAAAGAAGAAAAAGACCTCACCGATGGGTGCGGAGAAGTGCAAAGAGGGCTTCTCTTAGAGCGCACAAAGCTCTGCTTCTCCCCGACCATGTGACCCTGGACAGGTCACTTACGTCTTCTTCTCCTCGGATCTGTCAGATGCGGATGAGAACACAGGGCCTCCCCTCGCGATTGCACAGGGCGATGTATGGCAAAGCACCGGGCTGGGGGTGGACGCTCGGGCAGTACCAGAGGAGAGAAGAAACGTACAAATGCATGAAGCAGTAACAGTCATCCCCGTGTTTGAACAGGACACACAGTTTTCAGTGCACTTTCAGGGCTGATTGAGTGCTGACGATTAACAGATACGTAAGAGAGAGCGCGAGCCCTTGGTCCGCCCAACTGTGGGGAATGGTTCTGCGGTTCTCCAGGGAACAGGCAAAGCTACACGTGTTTGACCTTGGCATTGAATGATTTTGACCACTGCTATTCTTTCAGTTTTGGTTCTACCAAGAATGGATATTTAATTAAATACTGATTTGGCCTTAACAACTTGGAAACACCCTTTTCACTGTGAGACCTCCAAGGAGCTTGCAAATAATAGAAGTGGTTTACCGGGCAAAGAGAAAGCACTCGGGAGCACAAGTCTCTGCCTCTCCACCTCTGAGTCGTACACACACCCATGTCCCCACCAGTGACAAGTGAGGAAAACACAGCTATTGGAAACACCCACACGCGGCCAAATCGGAGAAGATGCCGCAGCCCTGCAGACTCATGTTGTGCATACCAGCAAGGCCGGAGGTGACTTGGTCTGAGCTCCTAATGCCCACTTTCACCAGTCCTGAGGCCTGGCCTCCAGATGCCGATTCAGGAAGTCAGGGCGGGGCCCAGGAATCTGCATTTTGACAAGCCTCTCTCTCTCCTGTGATGCCACTGCTGGGGGTAGGAGGACCACACCTTGGGAGACTGCACTCCAGCCTCTGCACCCAGGTGTTGACGCACGTATGGACCAAACTAGCCTCATGAATTGCTTTCCCCTCTCCCGCAATTGAATCCCTCATAATTCACACGTTGAGGAGACAGAGCGTTTCCTTGACAATAAATGACTAATTTAGAAGTCCCTGTGAACAGGTGGGAGACAGGAAGGGACAAGAGAAGCAACGTGAGCAGATGCCAAGTTGAAACAACAGGCTCTGACAGCCTCACGTACACACACTGGAGGGGAGGGGCTTGGGGCTCAGGCAGGGAGAGACCCCGTCTAATGGAGCCCATTGTTATGTCGGGACGGAGGGAGACCCTATTGAACCCTTAAGGGCAGGTCAGTTAAAGTCTGTCTCTGAAGCTAATTTTTGGAATTAAGCTTTATTGAAAGAGTTTGTGGTCAGAAGGAAAATTTGGTAGCCGAGGCTGGCAGCTGGCTAGATGGGGGGCCCCAGAAGGAACACTTGATGGGCAGATAAGTCTAGGGAGAGCCCAACTCTGGCAAGAGCTGGCCTTGGGTTCATGACCTTGGTTCTCAATAAGTTCTCTGCAGCCACCCGGGCTAGGTCCCAGGCATTCTCTGCTGCCTTTTCCCATCAATCCTCTCTGGGACCTGGGCTTCGGCCAGCCTCCAGCCACTGCCCACGTCTTACGTTGTGCTGCCTCCTCTTCGCAAGTTACTCGTCTGTCCAAATTCTGCCCATCCTCCCAAGGCCCAGCTCCAGCCCCATCTCCGTGTGGCTTTCTCTGGCAACACCAGCAGAATGCATTCTCCTCTCACAAATCTCGCTTCCTTCTACCTTTGCCTCATATGGCCAGGTGAGCTTATGTATCTCCAGGCCAAAGACTAGAGTCTCAGATGGCATTTGAGGAACAGGAGCCTCCTGGTGGGACCTGAATCATGGACTCTATGTTGATTCATCAGTTGAGCTTATAGTAGGCACGAAGGTTCTCCACCATGGCCATGCATCAGAATCACCCAGGGAGCTATAAGCAATGCTGCTGCCTGCGCCTGCCCAGATCAACTGAAACCAAATATCTGTGGGGCAACCAAGTCATTTCAAAAGCTTCCAAGTTATTCTGATGTACAGTGAAAGCTGAGGACCCCGCACTAGGCTGCCCCTCATTCTTAGCCATGAAAGGACAATTTGAGAATAAGCCCACTTCCCCTTTATTCTAACAGTGTAAAAGTTCAATATTTAGTAGCTTTTGTTGTTCTTTTATTCTTTTTCTGATCTCTACTGCTTCAGGAATAAGGAAAAATCATCCAAGACTTGATGTAGATTTAAACCAGCTAGAGAGTCAGGAGTGATTACAAGGATGGCAAATACCTACGTAGCCACCCAGGCCATACCCTTGACAGGCATTGCTAATTGATTGTGGCACATGGTCCCTCTGAAGGAGGAGTGTCCCTCACAGTGTTCCACTGCTCTTTGCTCCAGGCAGCTCCAATCAACTGGAGTTGGCATCCTAGTTGACATTTATTTGTTACTCCTGATAGAAGAAGAAGAAATAGTGGTATTATGTCCTGATCTTTTAAAGTTAGACCAGAGAGGCCAACGGTAGTCTCCCCCTACCTGTCTTTGGGGTCCCCAGGCCTAATGTGAGATGCAAAAGGCAATTCTGAGTTTCTTTAAAGTGAGTCAGTTTGTTCATCTGTCTTGGAAATTGATCACAGTCTCCCCTTGGCTCTCTTGGCTGACTTAGGGCAAGGAAAGCTGAGTAGAGAGGAGTAGGGTATCTGGTAAGGATGGCCAAGTGTGTTTTAAACAAAGTTGACATTGTCAATTTCCTCATCACTTGAGCATGTTCTGGAATACTGAAACCAAATTCCTTCTGCTCTGAGTGTGGGATCCCTCGTGGTCTTTCTTCTCTATAGGCCTGACTGCCAGTTTGCTAAGGGGGTGACCAACCTCAGCTCCACTTTCAAACTGTATTCCAAATGCCCTGGGTTGTTCTTCTAACCTTGGCCATCGAGGTCCCACACCAGCTGGCTGCAGCCTAGCCTGCCAGCCTGGTGTCCCTCTCCTCCCTATCCCAGGTCTGGCCACACCACTGCTGTCTTCTCCTGAATGTGTCTAAGTCCTCTCTGCTATTGCCAGCACCTGAAATGTCCTTGCTTCCATTTCTGTCTGCTTAGATCCTACCCACATGTTAAGACCTACTGAAATCACACTTGTTGCATGAGGTCCCCCAGTCTCATCTGTTGGCCTACACGTCTCCTTCCCCTGCTCCCCTTTGTGCTCAATGTTTCCTTCTATTTTAGCCCAAAGAAAGCGTACAACTATTTCTTAAGCATCTACCATGTGCCAGGCACTTAATCATATTTTATTTATGCTTATCGGCACTTCTATTTCTTGGATCTCACTATCTACATTATATTAATAGAAAAGTTGAAAATCTTCACAGTTTAGTAATTTGTCTAAGGTGTCAGAGCTGGTATGTGGCAGGACCCACATCTCCTATGCTTTCCCAGGCTCTGTTCTTCTCCTATCTTCCTCTGTGTCCAAGGCAGAATTTCCTCTTGTCTGCCTTGTACATAAGACTTAGAGTCAGATAATCTAGGTTCGAGGCCCAGATCACCTGTTGTTTGGCAGTTTACTTAACCTCTTTGGCCTCATTTCTTCATCAGTCAAAGAAGGCCAAAACAATACCCACCCTGCCTAGATCATGGAGGAGAGCTCCTTTCTCCATGGATTGTGAGCCTCTTGGGATAAGGCCAAGTTATACCATCTTTGTACCTCCATATTACCTGGTTGGCACTGGCCCAACATATAAAATGCTCAAAAAATGTTTGTAATCCAATTAAATGAAATGAAGTTGAATGAGTCAACAGGTGAGAAAAGAAAAAGAAAAAAAAACCTCAAACACCTCATTTTTGTGTCCATAATTGATTGTTCTGAACAGTGTCACCTGTGGTGGGTTTCGGTCACATTCATTTGTAACTGGTTTGCTATTTGCTTTGTTTAGAAAATTCCTTCACAGAGCGACGGGGAGGGAGCCTGGGAAGGCAGGGGAAGGGTGTGGGAAGATGCTGGAATCCGAGAAGGAGCTCGGATTGTTGGTTGAACATATTGCTGTCTGTGTGGAAAATGTTCACAGCAGTTACAACTTTGGATGAATTTGCATTAGCGGCGGTGCTGCAATTTGCTCGCGTGCGCCACGCTGCACTTGGAGACTTGGCAAGATGGGTAATTATCTCCACATTATGTGCCTTGTCTCTTTCTCTTCTTAATTAAGTAACTAATCTGGTGGAGGAGAGCTCTGTTTGTGTTTGTTTGGCAGGTGCAGCCTCGTGACAGTTGTCTGGAGAAGTTTCTTGGAAATTTATGAGACTTTCAAAAAACAAACTGCTCGGAGCTGAGCCGACCTGCTGGAGCCTGGAGAATCAGAGGCAGGCCTCTCCCGGAGCACAAGACAGCATGGCAGTTGCCGCTTCCCCCAGACTGAGTGGCTCCTGCTGGTGGGGCCCCGGGGGGGGGGGGCACTGACCTCCCGGAGCTGTCCCAGTGTGGCGGGAAGCGGGTCACCGCAAAGGGCAAGCACTCCTTGTGAGAAGGAGGGGAGTCGGGGGCCAGAGTTAGAATAGCAGTGGGTGCTCCCTTCTTCCTCGTTTCGCTCTGGATTTCTGCATCTGGGTAGATTGTTTCTCCCTCAGGCCTGCCCAGCTCTGCAAAGGAACTGATTAAACAAGCTAAGCGCTGGCCAACCTGCTGAATACCGATCACAGGGCCCATGGGCAGCCTGCCGACATAAAGGTACTCGACTGGGCTGTTGGATGGACCTAGATGACCCAGGCCAGGGACTCAGGAGGTGCTGGGTCCCACAGTTGTGAGGCACGGTCACTCGCAGGGCACCTGGACCATCACTCTGATGGCTCCTCTAGGCTGTGCAGTGACCAGGTAGGCTGGCCCAGGAGGGCGAAGGACAGTGCAGCTTCTTCTGAGGTCCACGAGTTAGTCGTAGGAGAGGGATGGCAATGAACCAGGCCAGCTAAAGGTAGGATGTCACACATCCAGGGAGGGCCACTGAAGGGCTACCAAAGAAGTACTAGTGGCCATGCTGGCTCTTATAGGCACACTGTGTGGGCCATAGACGGGGTTGTCAGTCATGAGGAGAGTCCCCTGAACAAACGTGTGTGCACAGTGCAGACAGACACAGTTGTGGCTGCTTGGCTCAGACACTCGCACTGGCCAAGGGGCCCTGGCTTCGACCCTTAAGTTCTGGTTCCTTATTTGAGGTGGTGGGTTGTCTTCTGGGCAGCTGTGCCCCTCCCAACACATGCATCACTGTAATTAAATAAGCTGTTAGACTCTCCTCATCAGTGGCCATGCTGGGGGGGAGTGTGGTATGATAGGAAGCAGAATTCTAAGCTGGCCCCCCAAGATTACCCTGGTGTACACACCTTCTCCTCTCAACCATATTCATCTTGGCACTGCTGTGAAGGGATTTTTCAGATGTAATTAAGGTCCCTAATCAGTTGGCTTAAAAATAGGGAGAGTATTGGGTGAGCCTGACCTAATCTCACGGGCCCTTTGAAAGCACATAGTTTTCTCCAGCTGGTTGCAGAAGAGGAAGTTAGAGATTTGAAGTATGGGAATGATTCTGTACACCATTTACACCTTGAGGATGGAGAAGTCCATATGGCGAGAAATTTGGGTGGCCTTTAAAGCTGTGAGCAGCCCTCCAGAAAACGCAAAAGAAAATCCTACAACCACTAGGAAGTGAGTTTTACTAGAGCCTCCAGATGAGAACCCAGCCTGGCCATACCTCAATTTCAGTGGTGTTATTACCTTGACCAGGGAACACTGTGCCAGCCCTCTGACTTACAGACCTTGAGCTAATAGATGGTGCTGTTGGAAGTCACCGAGTTTGTGCTAATTTATTATGCACAATAGAAAACTGATACAGGCGTTAAGTCTCCCACCTGAACCAAGAGAAAAGTTTCATAAAGAGACTCTTGCAGCCGGGCGTGGTGGCTCACGCCTATAATCCTAGCACTCTGGGAGGCCGAGGTGGGAGGATGGCTCGAGGTCAGGAGTTCGAGACCAGCCTGAGCAAGAGCGAGACCCCATCTCTACTAAAAATAGAAAGAAATCGGCCAAACAATTAAACATAGAAAAAATTAGCCGGGCATGGTGGCGTGTGCCTGTAGTCCCAGCTGCTCAGGAGGCTGAGGCAGGAGAATTGCTTGAGCCCAGGAGTTGGAGGTTGCTGTGAGCTAGGCTGACACCACGGCACCAAGAGCCCGGGCAACAGAGCCAAACTGTCTAAAAAAAAAAAGAGAGAGAGAGACTCTCGCCATTTCTTGCACAGTGTAGGCACACGGGGACTTGGATTCTGGTCTAGGTTTTGCCACTGACTTTCGTAGTGATTTCGGACAAGTCATGTCCTCTCTCTGGGCCTCAGTTTCCTTTTCTGTAAAAGTAGGACTGGGACTCAGTGTTTTTTAAGGTTCCTCATGGCATGCTTGTTCTAACTGTGGGTGTAGACACTCACGTACAGAAATGCTCGGGCAGTGACCACCTAGAAGCTGTGGTTTCCTTTGCAAGGTCGGAGTAATCCTCCCACGAGGCTTTTCCTGTATTGCCATATTCTGTTTGACCACCTTCCGGGAACCTCCGTTGCCTGTGGGGACTTGCAGGGCCCTCCTCTCTCCGCTATTCCGAGTCTGCCAATTTGAGCCAACCTGACTTGGACCTTAGTCGCACTGGTCCACTGCCCCCCTGAGCTTGACCCACATGACACACCACCATCAGCGTCTGCGTTTGTTCTCTCTCCTCTGTTTTCCACATTGTCCATCCCTGTTACCAACCTAAAAATCAAACACATGCATTTCTGTCTTAATCACTTCAGGCTGCTGTAATTGACTGCTATAGACTGGCTGGCTCAAACAACAAAAATTTATTTTCTCACAGCTCTGGAGGCTCAGCATCCGAGATCGAGGTGTCAGCATGATGGGGCTCTTGGTGAGGGGCCCCTTCCTGGTTTGCACAGAGCATCGTTCTTGCTGTATCCCCACATGATGAAGAGAGATCATCCTTCCTGTGTCTCTTCTTATAAGGGCAGTGACCCCACTCATGAGGGCTCCATTCTCACAACCTAATCACCCCCCCAAAGCCTCACCTCCTGACACCGTCACCTTGGGGGTTAGGATTTCAACATATGAGTTTTGAGGGGGCACAAGCATCTAGTTCACTGCACTGTCCACCTTCCAAGCTTTGGCTCTAGACCTCTCAGCTCCAGGAAGCCTTCCTTGTATTTCTACGTGAGGCTCTCCTTTGGTGGGAATGATAAGACGCTCAACTCGAACTAGCTTGAGAAGAAAAAAATGGAAACGAGTGACTCATGTAACTGTGAAGTTGAGTCCAAGGTTAACTTGAGCTGCAGATGGATCTGGGGAACAAGCCATGTCATTGGGACTTTGTGTCTCTCCATCCGTCTCTTTTCTTTGTTTCCACCGTGAGTCAGCATCCTTCCTCATGTGGGGTAGATTTGGCCCCTGGTAGTCCAAAGCCTGATTCCTCATGGCTGGAAAGTCAAAAGGAAGAAGCATCCTGTCTCCTCTGAGAAAACTGAGTGGGTCACGCAGCCGTCCTGACCCAGCCACTGTATTCACACAGGTGGATGCTTCTCGTTGGCTGCAGGCCTTTGTGGGAGGGAGGCTGCC
>CAUYSK010056350.1:0-38777 GCA_963575035.1 Avahi laniger
GAGAAAAGATGGTCAGCTAGTAGTGTCTTATAATTGAGTTTCTATTGAGTGTACACACAGCAGCTAACTCAGTCCAGATTAAAAAGGAAACTCAGGCTGGGCGTGGTGGCTCACGCCTGTAATCCTAGCACTCTGGGAGGCCGAGGCAGACGGATTGTTTGAGCTCAGGAGTTCGAAACCAGCCTGAGCAAGAGCGAGACCCCGTCTCTACTAAAAATAGAAAGAAATTAATTGGACAACTAAAAATATATAGAAAAAAATTAGCCGGGCATGGTGGCACATGCCTGTGGTCCCAGCTACTCGGGAGGCTGAGGCAGAAGGATTGCTTGAGCCCAAGAGTTTGAGGTTGCTGTGAGCTAGGCTGATGCCATGGCACTCACTCTGGCCCGTGCAAAAGAGTGAGACTCTGTCTCAAAAAAAAAAAAAAAAGGAAACAGCTAACTCAGTCCAGATTAAAGTGAAAGCAACTTTTCATTTGGGTGTGGGCAATATAAATTCTCTTTGCCTTTTTGCCTCTAACTGAAGCTATTTTGGACTGCCTGCCACTTTGGCAACACTACCTTTACTCAACTTCGCAAAATTATTGAACAAGATAGTTTCTAAATGTAATTTCTACACGGGTAACTTTTTCCTAAAATTTAAGTCTTCCAGTCCAAGGTAGAATAAGTGGCAAGAAAGAAACAAAAACATTCTCTACACTATCATGCCATTTGTTGGCCAATAATTTGAAATATAATTTTCTCTTTTCTTCTACTCAACCAATACCTGTTTGGTGCATAATTGAGACCCATAGAGAATCACTCTTGGTAGAGTGATGTATCTAGGTAAGCAGATACGCACACAGACCCAAAAATGCAAATATAAAAATAATAAAACTTTAACTCTTCAAAGTACATCTTAGGTTAAAAATACAAAATAATAGAGATTTTTAAAATATAGTAGGAAATCATTTCCATGCCACCTAAAAATAAAATTTCTTCATCAGTAAATTTCTGAAATCAATATAATTTTGGGGATATTGATATATTAGTTAGTAATTTAGAGATAGGAAAGTGGTGGGAGCTCAAATTAAGCTATCTACTCTCTGACTCACCAGCACAGTTCTAGACTGTACTTCCAACATATAAATTTATATTAACCTAGTTTCCTTTGTGGGATCATGATGGACTGTCTCAACTTTGTAGCCCATTATGATAATTCATATAGACATTATAACACTCTACTGTCATCTGACATCATTGCCTGTGTGGCTAAAGGACACAAATCTCAGGAAAATAAATAAAAAAATACAAGAATTTTAAAAGGTTTTAAATTTTAAATACAAGAATTTTAAAGGTTTCAGTGCAAAATTCATTTTTAAAGCTTCTTAAACACACTGCACCTCTTGATCTATAATGACCCCTTTAATTTGTCTTTCCTGCTGAGCATTCCAAATTCAGAGTAAACAATTATTGAAAAAATAATGAGGTTCAGATTAAAAGGCTGCAAACAATAGCATAATTAACTGTCTTAATAAAATCTTGGAAATAAGCACTGACCCAGATGCTAGAGAGCATAAGGTAAATCTAATGAAGACCTGAGGAAAATCAGGCACCAGCTCATGGGAAATGCAAAACTACCCTGCGTCTCTTCTCCCATTATCTTTGTTTAATCTTCTTCAGAATTAGGTCCCTAGGGAAATTTCCAGTATGTATTTCAAGGATAATTGCCCTTTTTTTTTAGACTTAATGATTGGAGGGTAGCAGGAAAAATAGAACTAACATTTAAAAATGTGGGGAAAGTATTCAAATCATCTACATTTAAAGGTTATTTTCATGCACTTTTAACGGTCTTAGTAAAACTATATTTCAACAACTGAACTGATCCATGAAATTCAATTTTATTTGCAGAGTCATTATCCAATGTACTGATAACATTAGAGTTATAATAGGTACTTCATTTTATAGAATGTTCTAAATTAATACATCATTTTATCCATGTTAATAATGCAAAGCTAAGGAAAGACTTGGAAAGTATAATGTGTATTATAAATCCTCAAATTTCATTTAAATGAATGAATAATTAAATAGCACAATGGCATAATTTTAATAGAATAAGTTTAATAGCATGAAAAAATTCACTGAACTAAAACCATGAACATCAACTTCTATTTTTCTAAATAACATTTTCCCATATAAATAATTTAAATTTAAATTAGCACTGAATTACTTGAAAAAAGTTTAATTTAGGAACTATGCATAAAGCAATTTAGACAGATCACTTACTATACCATATTAGACTGGGAACAAGACTGGATGGGAGTCAAGTATTGAGTTCTAATGCTTTCAGAAAAATCACCTAAGTGCCCTAGGACTCATTATCCTCGTCAGAGTGAAGGTTTGAAATAGATTATTTTTAAGGCCCTTCCTAGCATTAGAAATGTTCAAGTATTAAAGGAAAATTCCGATACCACATCTATCAGATTGCAGGTAACAAAACTCCTGCCAGAGGCTTGGAGATTTCAGAAAATATATACTGCTTATGAAAATATTTATAAGGCTATATTGGAGAAGAATTTCTTAATATCTAGAAAACACATTATATATATTTAGGTACATTATGTGCATATATTATATATATCTATATAATTATATATATGCATAAATTTGTTATATAATTTAGACAGTGTTAGACTAAATAAATCAAACTACTTATTAAAACTAGATTCTCTGGAATAGCAGAATTTACTGTATTCACAATGAGCAAACTTTTCCTAAATTTAAAAACACCTTCATAGTTATCTATCATTCTGTAATTCAGTTTCCTCATCTATAAAACATAAACTCATATTCTTGATATAAAAATCAAACATATAAAGTGCCTATTAAACTAATCTCTCTCTATAAAGAAGCAACAACTTGAGAGGAAGAAATAGTAGTTCTAGAACCACATAAAGTCATCAACAAAGACCTTAGAGCTATCTATCTAGCTAAGTTTCATCCATTCTTTTGTCTTTAAAGATAAAATGCTTCTCATTTTTATCTTCAAAATAGGAATATCATAGCTCATTTTCCACCAGCACACACAATTTCAGCTCAACCTACCATTAAACACCTATCTTTTATCTCACGGGAAAGCCACATATACAAGAATACAGCTAATTAGTGTCTGCTGTGATTGGCTCATGCCTACTGGCTATTAAATATTTAGATATTTTGAATATCATCTATTCTTAACCAATATTGGTGTAATCAACTTTCTATTTTCTTGGGGCAGATTAATTAGTTTGTAGATAAGTCAGGTTAAAAAGAAAAAATATTAACAAACAATGCAGTTAAGTAAACATTTCTATAATTTTGTGAAAACACCCACACATTTAAAGGGTTTCATTTAAGAGGACCACATGATAAATTACAGACATCACGACATGGGAATAAATCTCCCCTTGCCAAAGACCTGTAGTCTGAAGAATGCCCTCCCCCACTCTGACCACCACTCCTTCTGAATAACAAAGCAGTCATCCCTTATGGGCTTCTTACAGACAGTGAGAGAGAGCTCCTGAGACATGGAGCCTATTGGGGAAGGAGAAGTGAGAGGGAATCCAAACAGTTCCAAGTACTACGCTACCCAGTTTGTTTCTTATTCTATGAAATGTTTGAAGAATGAAGGTCTCAAACAAAGTTTTAATAGAAAATTCAGCTTACAGCAAATAACTATATTTATTTTTTGTTTATGTCTTTTTAACTTTGTATTCAGAAATACGCAATTTTTACTCAGAAATTCAAACTTATTGATAAGTTGCAAAATAGGAAAAAATGGGAAAATAAATACTCACATACTCTTTACTGAGATTTACCTATTGTTAATATTTTACTCTTTCACTTTTTCATTCTTTGCCCATCTGCCTGTCTATACATATGTCTACATATTATGTTAGGCAAGTATGTGTATACACACATATACATAGTTTTTCTTGAATCATTTAAGAGTAATTTCCATATACCATTGTCCTTTACCCCTGAACACTTCAATGTGTATTTCCTAAGACCAAGGATATTACTTTCCGTAACTACAGCACCAGACTGTATTTACTTTTTACAATTTAAATTTTATTTAACAGCACTAATATAATACTTAATCTGTACTAGACACCACTCAAAGCCTGTTTCCAGCAATTATTGGCTGCATGATCTTGTACAAATGACTTAACTTTCTGGGCCTTAGCTTGCTCATTTGTAAAATCAGGATAATAATAGTAACTACTTCAATTGGTGTCTAAGACAGAGTAAACATTATGTCAATGTTGTTCCGTGGAATTTAAATTGTAAGAATAAATACAGTTTTTATTGTGCTCACAATTAACAGTTATTTGAGGTTTTCTATGACATTGACCTTGTCAGACTCCAAATCTCCTCTTTACTTTCATATCTCCATATCAACAAACATCACTGGAGAAAATATCCAAAATCCAGTATTCTGATGCTCATTCTGCTGCACTGTGGTTCTGCCTCTAAATTCAGACATTGTATTTGTACTTTTTTTTGACATTCATCTCCATGTTTTTACAACGGCATGAAATGAATCACATGCCACTTTTTAAGTGACTCTGTCATAAAACTACATGTTTGTTAAATATGTATGTCTTTATAAATAGAGATTGAAATCATGAAAGCAGCAAGATAGGAGGACTGAGAGAGGCATTCTACAACCTTTTCCTTTTGACCTCTAACTTCTGTCAAAATATCACTTATCTTTCCCAAGTGTGGTATGTGCTGCCAAAAGAAAAAATATATACATATATGTCACTTATCTCATTCAACATATTTATCATTGTTATTTATGTTATTATTAGTAATGTATATGACATATATACTCCACTATTAATATAATATTAAGTGTCCAGGAGAGAAAGATACCTTATTTATCATTAAATATATGAGGTATCTTTATTCAACATTTTTTCAGACAGAGATGAGAAAGGCATAGACAATGTGAGGAATGAAACCAGGCTGGCCGTGCCCTTTAGGCACAGGGACAGGCCTGAATTCTTGCAGAATTTTTTAATGCAGGGATAAGCTGGGTTGTATGAGACAAAATGAAAAACTCACTTTATCTGGCTAGGGTTACTGGTGTTCCAGCAGTCAGGAATACAAGTCAGACATGGTGTTGTCTGAATAGACATTGGCCTTTCCAAATGGTCAAGTCTAGCAAAGATCTGAATGTAGGTGGAGAAGCTAATAACAGATATATAGATTTAGGAGTCCTCAGCACATAAGAGTAATAGGAATCCAGGAAAAATATAAATCCATTAGGGCAAGTCTAAAAGAAAAATGTCCCTTAGATACTTATGAATGTAAGCTAATAAGGAAGTGAAATGGTTAAAGAGAGGAAACAAGAAAGAAAGGCAGATTGAAAAGGAAAGGTGGGTGCAAAGTTCAGTTAGAAGAAAGTAAGCTAGAGAGCTGGCGGGGCATAGGACACGGTGCCGGGCCATGGAGGAATCAATCTACCCAGACACTAATGCTCCATTGAGAAAGAAATGCCACACACGAAATGTGTTTGTGTTTTTATAGTTTAGAGTGTCTGTAAAACAGTTCTCATTACATTAATTTCCAGTGGAAAAAGTAATATACCTTTCAAAACACTAGATTTGTAAATGCCCGGGAATGTCTAATTTCTGCCATCCTCATAATGTCTTGTAATAAAAGATGAAAAAGAGGTCTTTACAAGATGTTTAGAAATAGAATAAGCAGTAAGGAGAAAATTTCCTTTTCCTTTTAAACAAATTTGAAAATGGGCACACTTCCAACTAATAAAAGAATGTTTACTTCCACCAGGCCGATCCAGAAAACCCTGGCTGCAGCCCTTGGCAATCTTACCAAGCAAGCCCTTGTCTCAGGAATATTTTATGTCAATCAATACTACTGATAAGATACACAGGAAAACAGGCAGGCAGATAAGCCCAGACACTCAAAATATTACCAAACATGGATATGTGTCCTTTATCCTACAAAGAGCCACTTCTACTTAAGAGGAAATAAATTAATCAAAAGCAGCCTGATTAGTATCAGTGATTCATTGACAAATAAGAATTAGGGATGCCATGAGAGAAAAGAGCCAGGACTTATTGTTAATTCATCCACTGTATCAGCTAGCATTAGCTATCAAGTTAAGAAATTAGGAGAGACTGATGATTGAGTACTGCTTGCTGTACTGTTGCCTATCATATTTTATTAATTAAAAACTAATATCCATGTGTATTGACTGCATTGTAGGAATGTACAGTGGAGTTTAAAGGACATGAGCTTAGAAAACAAGCCATTCAGGTTCTAGACCTCATCTGGCCTCTGATCTGTAACTCTGAGGTAAGCCCTCTGGGTACAGTGTGCAAAATTAAGATAATAGATTCATTCACTTTTCTTCTTCTTAAAAAAATAGCATTTTTTTCAAGGAAATATTATATGGAGCACTAATTACTAAAATGATGACTCCGTCTGCTTCAGGTTGCGAGGAGGAGGCCCAGCCACCAACCTTCCTCTCACTGTCCATCTCCACCAGCCTACCTTTGTGACTCCAAAAGCTCCTTCACAGAAAGTGAGGGCTTCTCAAAAATCAGTTCTTTCAGGCCAGGCGCGGTGGCTCACGCCTGTAATCCTAGCACTCAGAAGGCCAAGACAGGAGGATCACTTGAGGTCAGGAGTTTGAGACCAGCCTGAGCAAGAGCAAGACCTGTCTCTACTAAAAATAGAAAAAATTAGCCACGTGTGGTGCAAGCCTGTAGTCCAAGCTACTTGGGAGGCTGAGGCAGGAGGGTTGCTTGAGCCCGGGAGTTTCAGGTTGCTGTGAGCTAGGCTGACATCATGGCACTCACTCAGGCAACAGAGTAAGACTCTGTCTCAAAAAAAAAAAAAAAAAAAAAATCAATTATTTCACTTGCTCATTTATTCAAGAAATCCTTCTGAACAAACCATTTGCTAATCACAGGGAACACGATGATAAAAAGAATATTCATCCTGACCTTGGAAACTACTGGGTTGTGTGATCGCTACATTCTAACAGGCTATGGTTTCTCAGTGTTACTCAAGTACCAAAACAGAGACTGGTATAAGGGAGGGACACAGAGCCTCAATGTTTTCTCCCTCAATAAGGTAAAATCACTCTGCAGATGAATAAGCTTTGCTTCTATAAACTTTAATTTTAAAGTTGTCCCCATACAGCTAATTCTAAGGTATTGTCCAGACGCTCGTAATGGTGTTAAAGTTCTCTTGATTAAATTTGTACTTAGAATCAGCGTGTACTTAGCAGGTTCAAGATATAAGTTTTTCTTCCAATTCTTCATCAACAGACTTTCAATTTTTACAAACTCATCCTTTCTTCATAGCCACAGAGAGTCAGACTGCTGTTGTTCCTCCCACCCATCTAAGCCTGCCTCTTTGAAATCCCTGTTTCCTAAGCCTACTTTTGTTATGTAGAATATGTGTACTGATTCTTGTATCCTCTCAACCCTGGAATCTCTTGGACAACAGTCACCTAGACCAGCCTGATCCAGGCTGATCAATTTATATATGATTCTTTCAGAGAAATATGAAAGCATTTTAAAATGACCTTCAAGAGTCAGAGCCAACTCAAAGAGGTGGAGAGAAAAGTGAAAATTCTAGGAATCTTGGAAATCCAGTTGCACAGTTACTTTGAGTCATGAAGGACTTTGGGACCTCCCTAAAATTTTGTTACATACTCAGTCATCTTTTGCCATTAAGAAAATTATCTTTCCCTGGAACTTGATAATGTTTATAATATGAATTTTTTTTCTTCATACTTTTTTGATCAGGGAATTTGACCAGTACCACAGCAGGTTTTCCTATTTTCTTGATACTGCTAAACACATGGAACC
The DNA here is from genome assembly GCA_963575035.1 of Avahi laniger. Taxonomy (NCBI): domain Eukaryota; kingdom Metazoa; phylum Chordata; class Mammalia; order Primates; family Indriidae; genus Avahi; species Avahi laniger. The sequence goes on from CAUYSK010056350.1 coordinate 7,871, forward strand.
TGAATTTTCATCCTTAAGTGGACTATTATATGTCTATGGTTTTCTTTTATCTTTTGTATGACAACTTACTTTTACCCTAAATTCTACTCATATTAAAGAAAGGAATCAATTAAGAAGAACATATTAATACCAATACTGTCCCTAACCAGTAATAATTGTCTATAGCAAAGCCAACTAAGAATTTAAGCGATCTTCACTATCACATATTATATAAGTTTATAGGATAAAGCAAGTACATCAGCCACACTGGTGTCTCATTATTGCAGACACATAGACTTGACTAAAAAAAATTCGGTTATTCAATATTAATCACATGTGTTTACATTCTCTAGAAGATGATATTTTTCTGGGATTTCCAACCTCATTATCGTGCAGTTCTTTGCATATGCTTAAATTTGATCATCTTAGCCTCCTACTTAAAACCCTTTAACATCAATTATAAGAATCTTCATGGTCTAGACTCTATCTATTTCTATAGCTACGTCCCTCGATACACCCTCCTTCTTCTTCCTATAACCGGGTACCTCTTGTCTCTCAGCCTTCGGGTAAACACTGTCCTATCTGTTCTGCTTTGCCTCTTCACCTAATTCTCAATACTGACTTTCTTTGTCTAGCTATGGGTGATTTAACCTGGCACGTCTCAGGAGACAGTACTTTCTCAAGGAAGTCTTCTGTTCCCCTTCACCTGGGTTAGATTCCTCTCCTAGCATCCTCTGCTTGTCCTATTAGTAGTTCTCAGACTATTCAATTGCCCATTCGCCTGTATGTAGCCTGCCCTATATTGCAAGCAATGTGAAAGGAAGACCATGTTTATACAGGCCACTTTGTATGTCGGCACTGAGCATGCATCAGGAGATCAAAAACGATTTAGAAAAGTAAAAAAAAAAAAAAAAAAAACCCAAAAGTTTGAATAAATGAACAAATGATATAAATTACATTCTCCTTGTCTTTCCTGAATTTTAATCATTTTCAGGAATATACATACACCTATATACAGATGCACACATGTATAGACATATATATGTATTGATATACAATAAGTAACACATCCACACACATATGTATACATACATGCATATGTGAACAATACAGATACATAAGCACTGATGAGTATTTCACATATATGTATATACATGCACACTCATATATGCACACATACATACGTATATATGGATGAGGAGAAACGTTAACTTTTTACCCCAGGTTTTATGAAAATTTTGGTTTATTTTGCATATAGATCTAGCCTTTTTGTTTCATAGTTTATATTATAACCAAAGGAAAATTAAACCATAAAACAATCTTGGATATATTTTTATAGGGGAAAAGTTTTAATTAACAAATCACAGTTTGCCTCAAAGAATGGAAATACAATTATGTTAAAGTTTAAGCCAATGATATATTGAAAATTAAAAATTAGTTTGCATGCATCTTTTATAAATAGTTAGACCCTCTTAAGCTAGAAACGAGATGGCATGGGAAAGTCTAATGCGCAGAGATGAAAATGAGCATTGGTCTTCTCTAACTGCCTTAGTCTGCAGCTCTTCACTGGATAGCAAGGGAAAGAGGTAATGCTCGCAAAGTGGGCAAAGGTTTTCATCACGTTACCTTGTTCCTGTGTGGAGATTACTAGATCGCAAGAGAGTCAGCATTGGAAATTAGTCATCAGTGCCAAAGGAACAGTTCCAAAATTAATAAAAAGAATTGATTTAATATTTCTTTCTTCTATAAATTTATACTCATGTTGTAGGTTTGGGACTATTTTTGAAATATTCTTGCAAAGGAAAGTTACCAACCCCACAAGCAGTTTGTGAGAGTATTAGAAGTGCCAACTGAAACAGGAATGTAATAACATTGTGAAATCGCATTGTCTGTCAAGTTTCTAAAGCTTATTCAGGTGCTTATTTAAACCCTTGGAACTTGTTAGGGAAATGAACATCGGATGACTTTTCATTCAGGTTGCCATAACACTTCAGTAGTGAAACTTCATAGTGATCTACCAGACACCAAAAATAAGGTTTCAGCAGTAAAACAAGTATCAACAACCTTCATGCTTCTGTGCAGAAATAGCAGCTACTAATAAGGTAACATCAGTACATTATAAATAATCCCTGGGACAGTCTCAAAAGGGGTCTACAGTATCAAACACGTGCAGCAGAAATAAAGTAAAAGCGCCTTCGAGGCTATCCAGAAATGGCAAAACAGGGTAGTTTATAGCACAGGCAGTCTGAAATATGCCTGTCAGCTCCAGGTGCCAACATCCACACTTTGGAAGAAATCACCAGGACCTTTCATTATTCGATGAAACAAGTAGACAACAGGAATGTCTCAGTGTCAGTGCTTTTATTAAAAGAAATTAATTTTCATCAACACATCTTAACTCAGTTGACAGTTTAAAAGTTGGAATGAAGCATGTCATTCAGGCTCGGAGGTCCTTGGTCCAAGTTAAACAAACCCAGGGAGAATGTCTGGTTATAAGAATGCTTATTCTATAACCCAATAGGACTATGCTTTCAACATTAGAAATACCCAGGTGTTAAATTAACTTTGTGATTTTAGTGTGAATAACTTAGTTAATAGGTAAATTTATTCAGATTAGAAAAATATAGCACTAGTATTTAATTGCAAAAATGTATAATTGATCATACTATTTAGATTTTTTTTTTCTTGGTCCCACTATACTTTGAGTTACTTATTATAAATCCTGTGTCTGGTAAAATATATGGCTTACATAAAACATGCACTCAACTAATATTTGGTGAATAAATAGAATTTGGACAAACTCATTTATAATTCTTATCATCATAATGGCTAACGTTGCACTAGACTGTCAAAAAATAGTGGTTAACAGAAAATAAGGAAAATAAACTACCAATTTGTTGACCAATAAAAGGGTAAGAGCTTTCTGTTACAAAAATTAGCATATAGTGATACCTCTACATCAGCAAAATGACAAAATATCATAAAACAGTGAATAAACTAAGCAAAATCTGTTAGAATCAACTTTTTTGTAACCCTGGAAATTAACCAAAGGCTTGTAGCAACCCAGGGAATACTTTAAAAAAAAAAGTAATAAACAGCTGATTTGCCTGCATTTTTAGTGCTTGAAGGAGCAAAATGGACCTCAGTACAAATAATTGTAATTAATTATTTGTTCTGACCTCTTTGATGACTTCCTGGAAGACCAGTGCAAAAGTTATGTCTTTATTTCAACTTTTGGAACTGACTTGCCTATTTCTAAAAGCTATTCCTTTATTCCTAGAAGAATTTGTCAAAATTTTTTTGCAGGTTGCTGCTCCCCAACTGTTACCTGGAGATAACAGTTGAAGCGAATAATAGCCTAACCAAAGGGCTTTGGGAGGAAAGTCTGGGAAATGAGATACACTTAAGGGCTTTGAAAATCTTCAACATTTTTCAGGGACTCTAGAGGGTCATGTACATTTTCAGGGTTGCGCACATGCTCAGAAAAGGCCTGAGACAGACCTAAGTTCTCACCTCCTGATGACCTTAAGGCTTTATGCAAGCAGGAAATACAGCCCAGATTACTGTTGAGGTGTGCCCAATACTCACACTGTCTCTCGGCAACAAATGGAAGATTTTTGGTTCCAACTGTCTAAAGAAATCTCTGTCTAAATATTAGCTGGCCATTAAGCTATATAATAGACACTTGAGGACCAAAACAAAGAGTACAGACTTTACAGAATTAGTTCAGAAAAGACATGAAACAAACAATAGTAGCTGTAATAAGCAGGGAAAAAAAAATAAGAAAAATAATCTAATTTCCAGAGTTGTCACATTATAATATTAAAAATGTTCAGTTTGCAACAAAAAATGACAATGCATGCAAAAAGCAAGAAAGTGTGCCCCATACATAGGAAAAATAAATAAATAAAACTCTGCCTGGGGAATCCCACATATTGGACTTTCCAGACAAAGATTTTGAATTAGCTAGTTTAAAAATGTTCAATGTGTTCAAGGAAATGATGTTTAAAGGATTAAAGTAGGAAATGATATCACATCATATTGAAAATACTAATAAAGAGACAGCAGTTATAAAAGGAATCTCAATCAAAATTTTGGGGTTAAAAAGTAAAATAACTTAAACGAAAAATTCACTAGAAAGACTTAATAGAAGATTTGAGCAATAAAAAAATAATCATAAAACTTGAAGTTAGGTTTATTGAAGTTATCCAGTCTGAGAAAAATAAAGAAAAAAAGAATAATGAACAGGGCCTAAGAGCCCAATGAGACACGGTCAAGCATACCAACACATGCAAAAGGAATGAATAAAGAAAAAAGGGGCAAAAGAATAAAGATATAGTAGCCAAAAAACTTTCCAAATTGGTTGAAAAACATTAATGTACACATGCAAAAAAAAAACTCTATGAATTCTAAGTAGGATAAACTCAAAAAATCCACACCTAGACGCATCATAATCAAACTGTTAAAAGTTAAAGATGAAGAGAGAATCCTAAAAGCAGCAATAAAGAAGCAACTTATCACATGCAATAATAAAATTAACAGCTGATTTCTCATTAAAAAAACACAGAAGTTAAAATGGAGTGCCACACATTCATTTGCTAGGGCTGCCATAACAAAGTACCACAGATTGGGTGGCTTAAATGACAGAAATGTTTTTTCTGACAGTTCTGGAGTCTGGAAGTTTGAGACCAAGATGTCTGAAGGATTGGTTTCTCTCCCTGGCTTGTGGATGGCTGTCTCCTCCTCCCTTGATGAGGTCTCCCTGTGTGTGTGTCTGTGTCCAAGTCTCTTCTTGTAAGGGCACCAGTCATATTGGATTAGGGCCCACCGTAATGACAGAATTTTAAATTAACTGCCACTTTTAAGACCCTGCCTCCCAAAGCAGTCACATTCTGAAGTACCAGAGATTAGAATTTCCACATATGAATGGGGCGGGAGGAGGGGCAATTTAGCCCACAACAATAACTTACCTTACTTAACACATTTAACTTTAAGCGGCTCTTAGCTATTTCCAAATATCAAACCCACACTGTAATGACAGAATTTTGACAACTACTTTTATTGATAATTGAATGACTTGACCTTAAAATTCATATGGAAATAGACACAGAATAGCCAAAACAATGTTTGAAGAGAAAAACAAATTGCAGAGCTCACACTTTCTGATTTCAAAACTTACTACTACAAAGCAATAGCAATCAAGTCAGAATGGTATTTGCATGAGGATAAACATATACACTTATGAAATAGAATTGAGAGTCTAGAAACAAACCATACATTTTTGGTCAATTGATTTTTGACAATGCTACAAAGACCATTCAGTGGGTGAACAATAGTCTTTTTAACAAATGGTCCTGGAACAACTAAATATTCACATGTAAAAAAAAGAATTTGGCACTAACTGCTAATAGATACGGGGTTTTTTGGGGGGGTAAGGGAAAGATACTGGAATTAGATATTGGTGACAGTTTCAAAAGCCAGTGTAGTCAAGTGAATGTACTAAAACGCAAGTGTATACTTTAAAATATTTAACTTTATGTTAGATGAAGTATATCTCAATAAAAGGCTATAAAATTAATATAAAATAAAATAGAATACATAAAATATGCTAAATTTTGAAATCTTATCTCTTTTACATTTAATGTGAGTCATCTGTCTAGGTTTTAATAAAGAACTACTGAAGGCAGAACAACATCAGTGTTGCTGAAGAGGCAATCACCTATCAAACCAACAACCCCCACAAAATATGTACTGTTTCCCTTTTTTTTTTAAGAAAATTCAAAGTTGAGTAAGTTAACACAACAGACTATGTGATAGAGTTGACATTTTTGAAGTGACTTTTAAAAGATAGTTCTGCTTAGTTCACATTCTTTTAAGCATGAGAAATCACTATTGTCTGAGTCCATTTAGTGTTATTGTAACAGAATATCTGAGACTGGATAATTAATTCACAGGAAAAAAAGGCTAGTTTAGCTCTTGGTTCTGCAGGCTGGAAAGTTGAAGAGCATGGCCCTGGCTTCTGGTGAGGGCTTTTATGTGTGTCATGACGAGGTGGAGAAAATCAAAAGGGAAGCAGACGCATGCAAAGAGGCAAAACCCAAGGGGCATCCGGGCTTTACATCACCCTGCTCTCTTGGGAACACTCCTATGAGAATCCAGTTTCTCAACACTGAGAACTCACTCACTACAGAGAAGAGCGCCAAGCCATTCAAGAGGGATCCTCCCTCATGACCCAAACACCTCCCACTAGACCCCACCTGCCTACACCAGCACATCGAGGATCAAATTTCAACACGAGCTTACATGGGAACACACAAATCATATCCAAGTTGCAGTAACTGTATACGATACTTTATAGCCTTATACTTTGTGTTAAAAATATCCTACCTGAGTCAGCAGGGAATAAAACATGCAATGGCTAAAAAGATTACATCAATTATCTTCTGCATACGAAGTTTGCTTTTCCTTTTAAATGAGAAAGTGCTATGACAGTATAAGCTTCAGTTCTATTGTGTAAAGTTAATAAGTTCAATAATCTCATTTATCCCCTTTTTACTTCTGAAAATACTGTTATTGCATATATAACATATCCCCCCCTGCATTGTGTTAATTGATACTGATGTTTTCTTAATATTTTGTTATAAAAATATAAGTAATGATAGATTATTGAGATGAAAGTGTAGAGAATAATTAATTCCAATCATTAAAGTGGCAAAAATTAGAAGTGAGAATTTCATATATCTATGTTTCCAAATCACAATTAGATAACATTTTTGTCTTTTTTGTCCTTTATTTTTTTCCTGTGGAAGCAAAGCAAAATGAAAATATGGATGTTTACTATGGCACTAGCAAAGGCAGCTGTGCCTATAAATCTGTTTGAATGTTTGAATATTGATGTTTCACAGTCAAGTTAAAAGAAAATTGCAATCATTGGGAAGCTAATAATATCTATTTATTTTAAAAGTTGGGACAATTGAGCTATAAATTCTTACATTCCAATAATGATGTCATATTATTTTGAGAGTAAAGAAACGTATAAAGTTAAATGCTTACAAGTTAGGGATACCAATTATTAATTCAATTTGTCTGTATGCATTTATTTTCCCCTTGGACAGAGCCTTAAAAATGAGTTAAAACCAGGCTTCAGTCTTCTCTATCCCCGCTTTTCCAGGTTGTTCTTCGTTCGTTTGTTTTTACCAAACTGAGATTATATTCCTCTCTGAACCACTCTACTCCCGTGTAAAATAGCACCATACTCCAGGAGTCGGTAATGTTTCACTGGGCATAGTTAATATTTTTCACACTACCAAGCTAAACAAAACACAGAATTGTGAAATCAAGCAATAGTGTTAGTTTGACAGAAATTAAGTCTCTATTTTCAACCACATTATCTAAAAGCTTTCAAAATGATCAACTTGTATACCTCTGAGTATTTACTTGTTTCCCCCCACCTCCTATCCATAGATATCCTGGCAGATAAGATGAAAGAGAAGTATGAGAAATTGAGCAATCAAGCTTGGAAAAAACGTGGTAAATACATCATATTTCTGTTTCAAATCCATCTTTCTATTCTGTCCACCACCTCCCTTCACCTCACCCTCCAACCCCACTAGACTTTAATTTTTTACAACAGAAGCTTCTGCTTTTTGAAGAGAAGTCTGCTATTTTTCCCTAATTATATGAAGATTTTGCTGAAACTACAGAAAGTAAAGAATGAATACTCTAAAAAAAATATTTAGAATTATTTTTAGTAATAGCTTAAATGAATAGAGGAAATAAGGTTGTTTCCTAACTTAAAGCAAAATAAAGAATATATTGTATTTGCAATATTCAGAAGGAATTCTGAATTCTAATAAACAAACAACTAGTTAAAAGAAAGAGTATTTCCCAGTGAATTCTTAGTGCTTAGGTAGAAATTCTAATAAGAAATAACAGTTATTTTCTCAAAGTTAATCCCAATAGTTAGTGATAATAGCTTCAATAACTGTGAAAAATTCAAATACATGTTGTATTGATTTTTGAAATAAATCTTTCAGTTTTCACTGATTCCTTTTTAAATGTTTTTTGTTTGTTTCAAAACACCTGGCGAGTGAAGTCAAGAATCCTATGAATTTCAAATTAACTGTACATATTGGATAAATGTAAGTGGCAAGGTCAGTGTTCGGTGTATTATTTTTCTTCTCAAAATGTGACCATAAGCAATAGTCATAATGTAACAATTTAATTATTAATCAACATACCAGAGCTTTCCAGCTCATCTATTGAGTTTAGAATATTCATTGTCTTTCTTATTCTCACCTGAAACACAGGTCTGTAAGCTGGATTCATGTGTCCCAGGCAGCCCTTGCCAGAAGGTTTCTGATTTAGATTCAGCCAGTGAGAAGAATGTGAGCAAGATTTTGAAAATGGAATAGAAGCCTAAGCTATTATTTTCTCATTTTCTGCCTGCAGTACAGCTGGCAGTCTTATGGTATTCAGCACACCTGGGGCTGTGTGGTGCCTTCTGGGTGTTTCCCTGGAAATCATCCACCCACTGACTTGCTTCAGACAGCTACGGGCAACGGCAGCTGTTACCTGTTGTAACAGACGAGGATAGCACTGCCACCTTCCTGATCACTGAAAGCTGAGCAAGTCTGAAAGCTACCTGTTGTCTTCCTTGACATTGTTTCTCCAGCTCTCATTAGCTTAGAATCATCTAACTCCTTGTGTTATACCCTTCCTTCTTGAAATACCTAGTGTGTTTTCTGTTTTTATGACTAAATCCTGAGTAATAAAAATAGTAACATGTTCTAATGATTATTCATCTTGATAGATTTTTACCTTTATTGTAACGAGATAGCATTGCTTAAAATATTTTTTAGAATAATACCCTGAATAAGAGTCTCCATTTTATTTTTTCTTTTTAGAGACTGGGTCTCCCTCTTACTCAGGCTGGTCTCGAGCTCTGGAGCTCATGCAATTCTCAGGCCTCAGCCTCCCAGAGTGCTAGGATTGCAGATGTGAGCCACCACACCCAGCCTGTATCTCAATTTTTGAATAACCTTTATTGAGTTGTCAAAATTCTGTCATTACAGTGTGGGTTTGATATTTGGAAATAGCTAGAGTTGCTTAAGTTAAATGTGTTAAGTAAGGTAAGTTATTGTTGTGGGCTAAATTGTCCCCCTCTACCCATTCATATGTTGAGGTTCTAATCTCTGGTATTTCAGAATGTGACTGTATTGGGAGGCAGGGTCTTAAAGGTGGCAGTTAATTTAAAATTCTATCATTAGAGTGGGCCCTAATCCAATATGACCGGTGCCCTTACAAGAAGAGATTTGAACACAGACACACACACACAGGGAGACCTCATCAAGGGAGGAGGAGACAGCCATCCACAAGCCAGGGAGAGAAACCAATCCTTCAGACACCTTGGTCTCAAACTTCCAGACTCCAGAACTGTCAGAAAAAACATTTCTATCGTTTAAGACACCCAGTCTGTGGTATTTTATTATGGCAGCCCTAGCAAATGAATACACTCATCAACTGAATAATTCTACTTTGGATGTGAAGTATAATGATTTCAAAATATTAAACATCATTCTTAGGAAATTCTTATAAAATATCTCTAAGGGATACAGGTATGTATTATAGAAAGACCATAATGTATACATAAACCTCTCAAGATGAACTATTTTGGAAGAAGTAACAATTTATTTAAATGCCATTATACAAAGGTTCATATGAAGAATATATCCATGTAAACAAAGTTTACATATATATCCATATATGTAATATAAATTATAATATCTCCATTCATGAAATAGAGGGATGAAAAATAAAGCAACAGTTTTAAATTAGCCAATCACATTAGGGAAATGGAAAAAAGAATGGCCAGAAGCCTGAGAGCTGCTCTATGATTGAAAAGCGTGATTGGAAAGGCCACATCTATCTTTGCTTTTTCAATTTATGATTCAGAAATGTGTCATGGTCTCTTCCAGTATATCATTTGATACCACACTAAGAACAGACTGCTGAAAAGAGGTGATCTAACCATGTATGTTCTTATAAAGAAGATGTAGGGAACTTGATTTTTGTGAGGTCTGGGATTCTGTCAGCATTGTGATTTGTGACATATGAATATATCTTTAGACATGATAAATAACCCATCAAAAACATCAAATAGGACAAAGTAATAAAATAACAGTAATACTCTGGCACAACCCAAAATCAGTCCAAATATGGCTGCTAGATTTCTTCTTCACAAACTATGGTTGGTCTTCCCTTTGTAAGTGCAATTAAATGCTACTTTTGAATAAATATTATATTTGCATGATTCAAAAAGAAAATATGAAAAGATATGAAAAGCTTCCCTCCCATACTTATGCCACATCTGCCCTGACTCTTGTCTCCATCTCCTCAGGAAGCCACTCCCCTGAATTTCTAATCCTCCTTTCATAGTTTCTTTCTATATACACAAACTGATACACATATAAAATGCTTAATATACATAAAGGAGCATGGTATAACATTTTAAGGTAATTCCATCTAAGTGCATAAAAATCTCCCTTTTTATAGATACACCATAACTGGTTAAACAATGAACTATTGGTGGACACTTGTATTTTTCCTCATCTTTTTGTATTATCAATGAAGCATTAATGAATAACCTTTTATAATTTTCATTTTTAGAGTGGATAAGAGTGTGTATAAAATTCTAAAATATAATGGATTAATGTGTATATATAGATATAGAGATGATAGACCTTTCTGTCTTGATACAGCAAATTCCTATAACACCATAATTATGGTCTAAAAATTCAACTATATGAAATGTAATGTTGTGTTTTTACAAGTTAATGAAAACCAGTATTTCTCATACAGTCTTTCAATGAGCATAAATAAACGAAAGCAAAAAAAAAATTCTATGTAATTGTTTTCTACATATGGGAAATAGAACAAATACTGCAAAAAGCATGTACTTATACTTCACTGTGATAATCCCAAATGATCAGCAGACTTTCAATTCTTCAATTGAAATTCTTAATCAGCACATTCCTCATGCAGAAGATAAAATTATTTTGCCATTGTCACTTAACAATGGAGCCTGTCATCAATAGCTTTACGTTTCATACCACAGAATTTTCCAGGTATTATGGGGATGGATTATTTCATTGCCAAATTGTCATTGTTGGATTAGACAATTTTTTTTCTTCTACAGAAATATCCGAGTTCATGTTTCCTTAGTTTTGCCAACGGACTTGCAACGGCATTTTAACACAGTTGGTGTTGCACCAAAAAGACTAGAAAATCTTGCAAATGTATTCGTACCTAACTTTTAATGTAACAGGTCTTCCTAGACATCTGCAATGATTAGCCCCTATTTTAGATCATTGTTGGCCTACATGCAACTCCTCTCCTTTTCTTTGTAAATCGCTGCTTGATGAAGTAACTATGGGACTTAAACCTCACCAGGCACAGGAATTTCCAATGAGGACAGCTTATGTCTCTACTCCAATGCAGTTAATCTAAAAGTCCCTCAAGTCTTAGGTGTTAGTGATGGCAAAGGCCCATATGAGGTCATCCAGATCATCCCTTGGCAAGACTTGTCTCGGCAGTATTTGATGTTGCTTTTCTCAACTTAGCCCAGTCCTATTCATTGACTTAAACATTTTAAAATTTAAAAAGTACACAGGGGAATCTCAAAATTTTCTTCTCAAAGCAAATCAGCAGATTTTAAAACCTTGAAAAATGTGAGAACCTCATTTTTCTGAATCTCAAGAGGCAGAAATGTTCTGTTTTAAGGAAAGACGAATGTTTATTTGCTTTTCTCCTAGAGACTTCAATCTGATATATTTAAATTCTGTATATTTTCAGTACAATTTGTAATATTAATATTTGTTACTTATTGCATGTATTAATTGACATCAGTGTTCTGAGAATTACTATGTTGAAAACTTATTTGATATGGCCCTCTTGATGTCACATGGAGAAAATAATCAACATAATGAGGGATGGGAAAATAAGACCACTGCTATTGCATATAAGCACAGCACCACACTGCTTGAAATAGCCACCACACGACAGCAATGGCACTCTCAGGGGTCAGAGACCCACGATCAGGTGGATGCTATAAAAGAATCAAACTGGATATAGGTTGATTTAGAATCTCCGAGAAAGCTGAAAATTCTGACCATCGTGGTTTCTATTGGCATATATATTACATATTAATAAAAGACACACATAAATTAAGTAGAATTTCAGAGATTCGTGTTTTTATATTTATAGATTTAACAACAATAAAAGCTGCTTTATTTCTGACTCCAATTTCATGATACCATTTAACAATTTAGGTGTAGATATGTGAAATGACATACATAATATCCCTCACTGCATCTGTTAATTGGCTGAATAGTGTGTTGCAAACTAGTCTCTGCCAAAAGTAACTAGAAAGTTGGGAAGTAATTTTAAATTACTTACACAGTAGCAATTTGAAAGGCTATGATTGCAGGGAGTAAAAAAAGAAGCTCAGAGAGGAGAGGCTGACTTGTGTGCTATTCCAAACAGTTTTCATTCACCCTTTGTTAAAACTACATCTGTAATTTTTTTCTTTTTTTATGATGTTGTTTTTGTTCCAAAGAATTTTAATGTTTTATACTCCTACCAACAATAGAGGAATTTCTGTTGCACCACAACATCACCAATACTTGGTATTACCAGATATTTATTTATTTTTCCTGCTTTATTAACATATAATTGACAAAAATTGGTGTATTTATGGTGTAGAAAGTGACATTTTGATATACGTATACATTGTAAAATGATTAACACAATCAAGCTAATTAACATGTCCATTGCCTCACATAATTATCTTTTTTGTTCCTGTGGTAAGAACATTTAAGATCTACTTTCTTAATAAATTTCAAATATACAAAGCAGTATTATTAACTATAGTTACCATGCTGTACATTTGATCTCCAAAATTTATTCATCTTATGTATTTGGATTTGTCCATTCATCCATGGATGAACACTTAGATTGATTCCATCTTTTGACAATTGTGAATAGTGCTGCAATAAACACAGGAGCGAAGATACCTCTTTGAGATACTGATTTTATTTCCTTTGAATTTATACCCAGAAGTGGGATTTCTGTATCATATGGTTGCTCTATTTTTAATTTTCTGAGAACCTCCATTCTATTTTTTGCAGTAGCTGTACTAGTTACATTCCCACCAACAATGTACAAGGGTTTCCTTTTCCTTAAATCCTTGTCAACATTTACCTTTTGTCTTTTGATAATAGCCATTCTAACAAGATTAAGGGAATATTTCACTGTGGCTTTGATTTGCATTTCCCTGATGATTGGGGATGTTGAGCATTTGTATATATCTGTTGGCCATTTGTATGTCTTCTGTTAAGAAATGTCTATTAAGTTTCTTTGCTCAATTTAAAAAAAAAATTATTTGAGCTTTTTGGTTATTGAGTTGTTTGAGTTCCTTATAGATTCTGGATATTAACCCCTTATCAGATATATGGTTTGGAAATATATTGCCCCACTACATAGGTTGTCTCTTCACTGTATTGATTATTTACTTGGCTGTACAGATTTACAGTTTTAGGGCTTATGTTTAAGTCTTTAATTTATTTTGAGTTGATTTTGTATATCATGTGAAATGAGGATCCAATTTCAATCTTCTGCATGTGGATATTTTTTTCTCAACACCATTTAAGAGAAAGTTTCTTGAAAATATTCTGTCCCCATTGTGTGATCTTGACGTTTTTGTCAAAGAATAATTGACTGCAAATGTGTGCATTAATTTCTGGACTCTGTTCCATTGTTTTATCTTATCTGTTTTTGTGTCAGTACCAGATGCCTCAAATTTTGTTCTTTTTTGCTCAAGATTGCTTTAGCTATATGGGGTCTTTTGTGGTGACATATGAATTCAGGATTGTTTTTCTTTATTTTAATATAAAAAATTGTGCTAATATTCTCTGTCTTGTTCTAATTCTAGTATATGTGCTGCCAGAGTGAGCACCTATTTCTGTGACAAATTCCATTTGAACTTTGTTAGGAATTACATTTAAGCTGCAGATTTTTTCGAGTAGTATGAACATTTTATCAATATTAATTCTTCCGATCCATGAACGTGGGATATTTTTCCATTTATTTGTGTTTTCTTCAATTTCTTTCATAAATGTTTTATCGTTTTCAGTATAAAGGTCTTTCACCTTTTAAATTTATTTCTAAGGTTTTTTTATGCTATTGTAAATGGGATTTTTCAAAATTTCTTTCTCAGGTGGTTTGCTGTTGGTGTATAGACACACTATTGATTTTTGTATGTTCATTTCGTAGCCTGCAACTTTACTTAATTCATTTATTAGTTCTAACAGTTTTTGGGTGGTCTTTAGGATTTTCTATATATAACATCATGTGATCTGCAAATAGATAATTTTACTTCTTTCTTTCTGATGTAGATGCCTTTTATTTCTTTGTCTTGCGTGATTATTCTGTCTAGGACTTCCAGTAAAATATTGAATAGAATTTATAAGAGAGGGTACCCTTGTCTTACTCATGATCTTAGAGGAAAAGCTTGCAGCTATTCACCATTGAGTATGATGTTAGCTGAGAGCTTATCATATATAGTCTTTATGTTGAGATACACTCCTTTTATAACTAATTCGTTGAATGTTTTTATCATGAAAGGATGTTGAATTTTAAACGCTTTTCTTTTGCATCTATTAAGATTATTACATGATTTTATCTTTCATTTTGTTATTGTGGTGAATCACATTTATTGATTTGCATGTGTTGAGCCATCTTTATGTCCAGGGATAATTTCCATTTGATCCTGGTCTATGATTCTTTTAATATGTTGTTGAAATCAGTTTGATAGTATTTCGTAGAGGATTTTTGTGTCTATTTTCTTTATGGATATTGACCTATAATTTTCTTTTCTTATACAGTCCTTGTCTGGTTTTGATATCAAGGTAATACTGGCCTGGTAAAATGAGTTTGAAAGTATTCCTGAACTTTTGTTTGTTTTTTTTGTAATATTGTTTCTATCTCTGTTGGATTTTTATTTTGTTCCTGTATTGCTTCTTAATTTCATTTAGCTATCTATTTGTGCTCTCTTATAGCTCACTGAGCTTCTTTAAGATGATTATTTTGAATTCTCTGTTAGGCAGTGTATGGATCTCCATTTCTTTAGTGTCAGTTATTGGTGTTTTATTTTGTTCCTTTGGTAATTTTTTTTTAATTATTCATACTTCTTGTGGTCTTGCATTGTTGTCTGTGTATTTAAACAACTAGGCTCCTCTTCCCTTCTTTAAAGACTGGCTTATGCAGGAAAAGCCCTTCACCATTCAGCTCATCCAGAGATTCTGAGTGAGCCAGGTGGCAGGGTCTGTGGACAAGGTTGCTGCTGGAATGCTCAGGTGGGCTAGCCTGGTGCATGGATCAACAGATGTGTAGACTTGAAGATAGGATCCACACGGATGAGCTTGATCTTGTATCCTCAGGGACCATCCTAACTCCTGGATCCAGTTGGGGTGGGCTTGGCAACTGAGTCCATGGTAGTGGGCCTGGAACCTATGTCTACAGGGGTAGTCCTTAAGCTAGATAGGCAGAAACCATCCCAGTGCCAGGGTCTACTGGGACATGTATGAACCCTGGATTTTCTGAACAGTTCACTGGACCCTGGGACAATGGGGGCCATCCTGGAGCCTGCAGTTATAGGGGTTGGTCCAGCACCAGGGTCTACTGGTATAAGCCTGTACCCTGGGTCTTCTGGAGTAGACCCGAACCCTAGGACTGCAGAAGCCTGTGGCCACAGGGACTAGCCTGGGTCCTGGAGCTGCAGGGAGTGGCCTGGCATTGGATGGACCTGCAGCATGAGTCTTCGGAGGCCAGCCTGAGGGGCTGGATTGGTAACAGATTTACTGTGGCAGGCCTGGTACTGAGGTCCATGTTGAAGTCAAGTGCTCCTTTCACGTTCCTTCCCTATGCAGATATTGCCTGGGTGTGGCAGACAGGTGACATGGGTAATGTGAAGCTTTCCTTTCTACTCTCTTCAGTGTGTCTTGTCTTATCTCTGTGCTCCATCCATGTAATGCAAAATCTCACCTGGATTTCTTAATTCTTGTGAAGATATTTTATGTATGGATTATTATTCAACTCGATGTTTCTGTGAGGGGGTGAGCAATAAAAAGTCCTATTCTGCCATCTTGCTAACATTATTCTGCTGTTTATATTCTGTATGCATTTCTCTTTAGTTTACACCCAGGATGAAAATAAAGCATAACAGAGCATTTATATCTTCACTTTGGTAAATACTGCCAAAATTTTCAAAAAAATGATTGAATAAATTTATACTCCCATCAGTAATGTAAGGAAGTTCTGTTTGTTATATTTTAAACTATATTAAACATTGAATTAATAGTCTCGGTTATACCACTGATGTAATTATGTAGGGTAATGTCCCTGTTCTTGGGATATGCAAGCTGAAGTATTTAGGGGTGAAGAGTTATGATATCTAAAAGTTAATTTCAAATAGTTCAAGAAGAAAAACAAGAAGGACGCATGGATAGATGTGAAGATGAGTAGAGAGAAAACAAATATCGTAAATGTTAAAAATAGGTCAACCTAGGTGAAATATATATTTCAAGCCACAAAAAAACATGGAGGAAACTTAAATGCTTATTACTAAGTAAAATAATCCAATCTGAAAAGGCTATATACTGTATAATTCCTACTATATGGCATTCTTGAAAAGGCAAAACTATGGAGCCAGTAAAGAGATCATTTGTTATCAGAAGTTAGGGGAGGGAGGATTAAAGAGGTGGAGCACAGAGGACTTTTAAGGCAGTGAGACTATTTTTGTGGTCCTATAATGATGGGTCCATGTCGTAAGTTTATTGAAACCCACAGAAGAAAGAGTCCCGATGTAAACTACGGACTTTGAGTGATTACAATGTGTCAATATAGGTTTATCAATTGTAATAAATATACCACCCTGGTGGAAGATCTTGATAATGGAGAAAGCTGTGCATATGTGATGTGTAGGGGCACAGACATGTAGGAAATCTCTGTACTTTCTACTTCATTTTGCCGTGAACCTAAAACTGCTCTAAAAATTAAAATCTATTTTAAAAAGGAGAAAAAATATCATATAGACAAGACAAATAAAAAACAACCATACAACAGGTTTAAACCCAAATATTTTAAATGTAAACAAACTAAGTACTTAAAAGACAAATATTGTCAGGCTGGATAACAGCAATTTTTAGGAAATTCTGCATGGAAAATCAAAGCCTAATGTGCAGACTTTTAATATTAAATACAGTTCTCAGAACACCAAAAAGAGAAAGGAGATAGGACGGTCAGAAGAGGTAGAGATTATGTGGTGTTTCATATTTCTTATACTAGATTTTGCAATGACATTTTTACAATTTTATAACTTTTTGAAATAATGAATATGTTTGCTTATGTGTCATAAGTTGTAATAAACAACAGAAGGGCAATTTATTTTAATCTGTTGTTTGTGTATTTGGAAATACACAATCTTTTGCAAAAAGTGTGAGGACTTCAGATAGGAATCAAGGTAGGATTTTTAAAGTATGAAATAAGCAATAGATTTCATTTGAAATGCTCAATACTTTTCATGCCTTTAGACTGATAACATTCCAGTTGTTAAACAGTGCAAAAATGGTGAATTTGAATAGAATATCCCTTAAAATATACTCTGCCAACTATACCAAAAAAAGTAGATACATGTACATTTTTTAATGGAGAGTTTATGACTATTAATTCTCAATCATCCATACTTTTATTTATGTTAGTCAACAAGAAAAAAAATCACATACTCCTACTAATAACAAACTTTCTCCCATTAAAAATGTAATAATATTCCAGAGGGACTATTTTAAATTCTCATTTTATTATGTAGGAAAAATATTAGTACTTTTCAGTTTAATTGCTAGGTATAGAAAATTCTACCTTATTAATCCAAGGAGACCAAGAGCCTAAAGCAAACTTAAGTTAGTAAGTCTTTTAGTCAGTCAATAATATCTTTAATCAAATTTTACATTTTTCTCCAATTTTCCTTGTCTCCCTTGTTGCAATTTAGTATAAGTTTTATGAGTACCTTTCATCTAGAAAATTGATCTTAGATTACAAAATAATATAATGTGGAATAAAATTGCTATGGACCAAAATTATTTTATATATTTTTATATATCTATATTAAAACAATTTTTGGAAACTATGATCCTTTGGGCTAGATAATGAAGAATTATTTGCTTTTCTCAAAGCTTACAGAGTTACTATAAAATTAATGATATAAATAGTTTAAAATGTTAAAATAGTTTCATTTCAAACTATTTGTCTTAGCTACTTTAAACTTTTGAATTTAAATCACTATAGATTAGAAGGCAGAAGGAATTAAAATATTAATAAATTTTTGTCTTGTTTTCAAATTAGACAAATTATTACCCAGTAAGACACATTTGGGCCTACAGTGGATAGAAATAAATTGTTTTCTTAGTTTTATGTAACACTGGGCAGTTTTCAAAATGCTTCTCACTGTTTTATTTGGAGCTCACAGCAACTTGTGATTAAGAAAGAAAAACAGACAATTCTCACCAATTTAGAGTTGAGCAAATAAAGCTCTAAGAAGGTTAAGTAAACACCAGTTGAATGGTTAGTGATGGATTAAACAGAACTCTGACAAATTATTCATTTATTATCCCATATTTATTAAGTACATTCAAATTTCCAAGCTCTTTCTACATATTGTTCAGAAAAACTTCCCATAGCCCTTGTGTTTCATTGCTACTATTGTTGATAATGACAATGGGGTAATGGCCAAGTACATATGTGCACACATGTTCAGACAGGAAGAGAAAGGAGGAGAATTGAAATTAGATAGAAATGATAAACTTAAATATTAACTAAAGAAAGCATTCCAAGAGAGTAGATATCCAGTTATCAAGCCAAGAATAGCTAGTTCTTCTGAAAAAATAAAAGAAATAAATTGAAATCTAATAAGAGTAGAAGACCATGTACAGTTTTGCTAATAGAGTACATATAATCAAGAAATAGTTTGTTTTGCTGAATCATGAAAAAACATTTGAAAAACTGAGAACATTGCTACCAATAAACATATTTTTCTAGATAATCAATTACTGCTAATGGAGAATGCACAATCAAAAAGTTTAAGATTTTAAGTAAAATATTAAGTTGGGTTTTTGAGGTAGATGCTAGCATATGAGAAGGTGTTATATGTCTACATCAAATAAAAGACAGAGTTACATAGCATGCTACATAATTCAAAAATAAACTTGCACATAACATTGTACTCTTAATTTCCTTTAAGTTTCCATTGTTCCTACAAAGCTTTCTGGAGCTCCTCTTGGAAATTTCAAGGTAATATTTATACTTAAAATTCATTTTGCTCTGGTGTAGATCATAAATTCATTAAGAAATATTTTTGCATGTGTATCAACTTGTATCTAAATATTCGATATCTTTATTACTTTTTGATTCAGGGATTGCTGATAATCAACCTTCCACAGCTCACTTTCCTAATTTGTTGTATCTTCCTTTCAATTCTTTAGTCCCTGCTACCACAAATCCCATTTAAAGATATCTCAGTTCCTTCCTTTTTCACAAACTTGGATTAACATTCCCTTATTTTTCATATTTCATAAGGTTTGATTTCAAATAACCTCTACTTCTTCTGCATTTCTTATGTACTTTTAAGCTTCAATTTCCTCTGTTGGTAATTATTCAATGTAAATGACTCCTATAATGTGATCATAATATAGCAATCGAATATGGAACTAAAAGTGGCTGAAGGGCCATTGGAAAGACTAGTAGAGGCAGCAAAAGATTCTTTGGCTTAGGAAAGCAAAGATAAAGAATAGAAAGGAAAGAAAACAGAGTGGCATAATAATCACTAACAAAATGTAGCCTCCTTACTTTTGGTGACATCATAAATTGATCTGGCAATGGGTCCAACTCTGAGAGTGATTAGGTTGGAGAGATAAAACGACTGTGTAGCTAATTTCTGTGAAGAAAGGAGGAAGTAAAGAGATGAAATTGAACCAGTTCTAGGCTGAGAGAGGTGGCAGATTGACAGAGGTTTTTAAAACTCCACACATTCAAGGTGTGCCAGAAAAGCCAGGAAACTGATGATCACAGAAGCAAATATTCCATACAAAAGCTTCATATCACCACCTAGTTCTAGTAATTACAAATGAAATTGATGCATTGTGTTGACTGATATTGTATAAAAATTTGTATTGTATATAGTCTATTGGTTTGATTGTTTGCATATAAACTACTTAACGTTTATGAGTTACATAAAATTTTGCTACAATTCCATGGCAAGAATGCACTTGCCATGTTCTATTTCCAGAAGTACTAAGAATGGGTGGCCTGTAGGAGAAATTCATTAAAAATTCCAATGAAGGAAGTATATTATAATTATACTTCCATATTATTTATTTTTGGTAGAATAAAAATTCACATGTAAAAATGTGGACAGAAAAAAATGACACAATAAGGAATTACTGTAATGATAACAGTATGGGGAAAATGTTATTGTTCTTATAAAGAAAGAACAAAGGAAATACACGAGTTCTAAAATTTAACTTTCTCAGGCAATTTTGTTTTAACTTTTTCTCTATTCTCTGTGTGCTTGTATTCCTCAAATTCTGCAGTATTATGTTTTAAAGAGAGATATTGTCACTAAATGTCTTAAATAAAAGAAAAACCTTGAGATTAGGTCTCCCAAATACAAAAATAAAATTCTCATTTGAGAAAAATGTACACATAAATATTAAACAAACGAAGGTTTTCAGTTTTTTTCTTTTCAAATTGGATCATTTTTGTTGATCTACCTTCAAGTTCACTTCTCTTTCCTCTGTTATCTCTATGCTGCCGTTAGCCCATCCATTAAAAATATTTTTTTCAGATACATTTTTGCTCTAAAATTTCCATTTGGTTCTTACTATATTTTCTATTTCTCTACTGAGATTTCCTATCTCTTCAGCCATTATAAATACACTTTTCTTTACCATATTAAATATAGTTATAATGGCAGTTTTAATCTCTTCATCTGAAAATCTATCTTGGAGGTGCTGGATACACTGAGAAGATTCCTGCATCATTTCTGTGATATTCTTGCCAAAAAAGCATGACTTAGATCTGCTCATGAGGACACATCAGACAGATCTAGGAGGAGAGCATCGATAGAATGAAAACACTGTTTACTTCAAGACTCTGAAAAACATGAGAGACAGGGAAAGACGGAGGAACAATTCAAAGATTTATGAGACCTGATAGCTAAGTGCAGCCTGTGTTTCTGAATAGGATCCTTGGACAAAAAAGAAAAAATAGATATTGTTGAAACAGTTGGTGAAATTTAAATGAGATTGTGGTCTGAATGGTAATGTTATATCAATGTCGATTTCTTGGTTGGGAGAAATATATAATGGCAATGAAGGAGAATTTTGTTTTGGAGGAAGAAAGAGAGAGATGGAACAAGTGCATTAATGCATCAGCAATTGGAGACCCTGGAATCTGAGGTTATTTTGGAAGGAAACCTGGGAGTTCTTTGTACTATCTGGAAAATTGTATGTAAATTTGAAGTTACTTCAAAACATAACAAGTAAAAATAAAGACACAAATTAAACATAAAAAATGAAAATAAAGAAAAATCCAACTATATGTTCTGTCCTGTGAGACTTAGAATATGATTACACCATTATTGATCTGGATATTTGGCAAATATGATAATGTCTTTGAACTTTGTTTCATATTTTTATCTTCCCCATGCAGACGAAAACAACATAATTTTTTGCCACATATGTAATGCTCTTCAGAATTTGGCTCCAGAACACAGTGATTAGTTGGAAAGCTCTCTGGAACTTAAGGAAGAGTCAGGTCATCTCTCTCCCAAGATGGAACTCAGCAGAATGAAGCTGACTGAAGCTCAGTAGCTGAGTTCATTTGTTTATCAAATATTGGCTGACTGACGCCTGACCTCTTGGAACTAGCTGAGTTCCCCTGGCTGGCTGGCTGAACTTCTGATTTTTCTTCCTTCAACCTTCCCCATCAACTCCTGTTTCTGCCTTTGCTCTTTTTGTTGGTTGGCTGCCCTCCCTGAGGCTACCAAGATGTTGCCAAAAGATTGAGAGTACCGGTAATGATAATAAAATTGACTCAATACAGGCAGGGAGCTCAGATAAAAACAACACGAAAAACTCACAGTAAAAAATCATTACTGCAGACTGAAATGTGCAACAGTAAATTTATTGAGTATTTGAACTGGTTGACCATGTTCCATTTATGGTGAAGCAGGAGAGCAACTGTATAACTTCATGCATAAGTCTTTTTTGGCCAATGACATTATTATTTTCAACTAGTAGTAAATTAACAAAATATAGTAAGAGTAGAATAAAGAGATAAGTAAGGATTTAAGATGTAATAAATAGTTTCTAGGTCTAGGCATTATGCTAGGCTTTAAAAATAATCTTAACAGCCTTAGCTCTCCATTATATAGTGAGGAAACTAAGAACAATAGGACCAGAGCCCAAATTGTGCTTGAGCTGTGTCAGGCTGCAAAAGCCTATACTCAGCTACTCAACTTGGCAAACTGAACTCTCTTGGATGAATCAACTACGATACATTTGATATTGGACAAAACTGTTGCTACCGAACAGTCAATCCTAGGCACTTTTACCTTCCAAGCTGCACAACCAGTTAATTATGCTTTCTATTTTACACATACCCTGAGATCATCAATAATTTTCTTGAATCCCTTAGTTATTCAATGTCATATGACTACCCTCAATAATAGTACATATATATATATATATATATACACACACACATGGGTGTTTGTCCTGGGGAGTAAATCAGGGTGTCCCAGATAATTAGTGCCTTCCTACCTTGCCTAAATAGATATTTCACATATTTTTTCCTTAAAAACATATGTAGTTGCCTGTCTGCTGAAAGTATAATTTATTGTGATAATAAATGTCAGTGCAGTTGGTCAGCTCTTCCTAATGGCATATTTGCATTATAATAACTTTCTTGAGAAACTCAAGGAGATTGCTATCATTCTAACTATTTGGGTTAAAATGATAAGCAAAAGAAGTGCTTTTCAGATAAGGAGGCCCTTAAATCAAAACATGTTAGTCATACCAGCAGCTTTTAGTGGAGAACAGCCCAGACACCAGCTCAACAAACTTGTTTGCTAAAGTGTCTCTAATAATGATAAAGAGAGGGGTCTTCTGAAGTGGACTGACAAAGTCAGGAAACTTTTTTTGAAGTCACAAGTTGATATATTGCTATTGGGATTGGAATCAGTTTTGCATTATATCTATACTATGTCAATGGCTAAAATTAAAATTGTTTACTGTTTTGTAAAATTAACTCTCCACAAGATTATGTCATGGTTACCTAGTGCTTCTCCTGTTCTATTGTACATTGTATCTCCGGTTAAGTCCTTGCTCTCCTTTGAGAAGAGGAGCTTTATGTAAGAGGAGACTTAAATAACTAGGAAAGATTTGAAGAAATAATGTGATTTCATACTTATCCAATCACATTAATTAGGTAACTACTTTCCTGATTCTGTGTACTTTTCTCTTTTACTGACCTATACTCAGAAGCCCTTAAAATTTGAGTGTATGTATATGTTTATGTATGTGTATGTATGTTTGCAGCAGTGAATTTGAGTTGATCCACTCAATATCCCCACTTGATTCCATTTGGTACCAAAGACTTGACTTTGTTAGACCTTGGAAAAAACTCAATAATTAGTTTAAATCATGAAGCAGAAAAATAATCTGTACCCATCAGTATTGAGGATATTTTAAATACTGAATTCTCTTAGAATAAAGAGTGGTTTACATCTTTCACAATTCTGTAGAAATCTTGTCTTTTGGTATTATTAATAAATACTGTATAAATCTATTGATGAATTAAGGAATCATAAGATGGACCTTAGTAACAGTCTAAACCAAATCACAGAAAACAAGTCAACAAAAACAGCAAGCCAGAAAACTAAAACTGCAGCTTTCAGTATTGCTTTTATATATCAGTGCACTATAAACATACAGCCATTTTCAACAACCGGTTATAAAAACTATTAACATAATGAACTGAGCCAGGAGAAATAAAGTAGTATTTTACATGGTCCAAGAAGTTGAAAGTTGCAACATTCCACGGAAGCCCTTTCCAGTGATGTCTTAATTGTTGCAAAACAAACAAACAAAAATTATCCTTAAGTTAGCACAAGGTTTCTAAAATTATCAGTCAATACTATTCAATTCCTTAATCATCCTCAAAAAAGACATTGAATAGTTTGAATAGCTAATGCTTAAAATTGAGCAGTATGAGGCTACTTAAAAGGAGTAAGTTACAACAAGGGTAAGTTACAACAAGGATGGGATACCTCTTTCATCCTGTTAGAGAAGGCTGCAGTAAAAGACTCTTTAAACCAATCAGATGAACTAAATTGTGTGATAAACTGTGAAAACATGTTGGTGAAATAATCTGATTCACATTGCATTATGACATTGCTTTAGGAAAAGTATATTGGGTCATCTCTCTAAAATGTCCCTAATAATTAATAATTTATAGAGGTGGGTAGATCGTCTATGGAAAGGACTAGCTATGGATGGGGATGAATAAGAGAAGCTTGTTTGAATTAGAGAGACACTGGGCATTCCTGGCTACCTCCAAATTGCAAATACCTTGTAAATGATCTTGATAAAGAAGAAAGAATGAATGAAACAGTAAGGTCAAGATATGAACAGAAGCAAGAAGTGTTTTATTCCAGCCCAGAAATAAAACATAAGTGGTTTTTAGTAAAGTAAATGGATTTTTCAAACTGAGCTAACTTTCTATATAACTTAGCTATATGCTATTTGATAGCATTTTGTTTTCTTAATATTATGCTGTCCAATATTTTAGCTATTCTTAGGAATGCTATGAAAAGGAAATATACTATTGGGCACTCTTTCTGTTAGTTCCTTGTTTTACCTGATTTGCTAGTATTGTTTTGATACAATTCCCTAAAGAGAATAAAAAGCTTGAAACATTATGAGTGCTTATTGTTTAAATGAGTGAAACACTTGATAAGTCAAATGAATTTTCTTGTTATATTTCCTGCTTCAGTAAAGCTATTCACTAACTGGAGAAGCTTAGATGTTCATGATCACAATATGTGGAATGACAGAAAGAAAAGCAGAAAAGTACAACAGTATTAGTAAACTTTCAGGTGGAAAGTTCAATTTAAATTAATTTTTAGCAAAATAGACTTGGATAGAATAAGTAAGTTTTAAAAAGGAATGTGTTTCATTCTTTAACTGGAAATTCTGGGGTATAACTGGATCCAGAAATTTGTAAGATGTCATTCACCACTCAATTTCTCCAATCAAGCAGGTTTTCATTAGGTAGTAAGGCAAGTGGCTGATTGAAACTCAAGATACATATACTAACAACTTTGCAACATTATAAATAAAAGTTAATCTTATAAAAGTAAGATTTTCTCAATAGCTTTAAAAAAAAAAAGCCTCCCTAGACCCATTAGCCTATGCCTAAAGCACATTGTAGAAAATGAATGTCTTATAGGAATGAGGGGCTTGTTACCAGCAGGAAAAACACACACACACACACACACACACACACACACACACACACACACACACAAAACCATTGTAGCAGTCTAAAGCTCAGTATAAACTTAGACCCTGAGTGTACTGTGTACTTTCCTATTTCTCTGGCTCACAAAAGGGATTTTTTTTTGAACTCCATGAAGAAAAAGGCCAGGTACAACGCAGTGCATCTGAATGTGAAAAGGATTACAAGTGTTGCGGGACAGTGGATGGTATCCCAACAATGTAAACCAAGTGGCCAAGAATGTGTTTTAATACTTTTAATAGCCCTGGGCTTTGTAATAAATCTTTGTAGGGTGAGGATTTGGGGTTTTTAAAAAATATATATATGAGAACTTTCCCTTTAAATCAAAAGTTAGTCACTGTAATTTAATACTTAGTGGCTATGGACTGCAAGTGGTAGGATTTGAAAATTAATTGATTATATTTCATGGTCTTCTGAGAATACAGTTTCAATTATTAGCAGTGTACAATATCGCCTACTCTTTCTTTCATTAACACATTCCATCAAAAATGCAAAATAAAGACTCCTATTAAAGTCTAATGAGATAAGCTGAAAAATTTCTTGCCAATTCTTTTCATAATAAATCAACAGGCCATAGCCTCCAGCAACTCTGACATTTAGAGGCAGAATCAAGTGGGAGGATTTTGCAAAGGTACCAAGAAGAAATGTTTAAAGAACTTTGATTTCTTTAAATTTCTCATCTTTTTTTTCTTAAATGTATCAGAGAAATTTGAATGATGATATTGAAAAACCAGGCAAATGATCCAATAATCCAATATCATTGTCAATTTTTTGCTGTCAAGAATAATACTAAACATAGAATCTATAATAATAATATAGCAAAAGGTATAGTCAGTGGTACACCTAATATTATAAAAAGTACTTCATGAAAAATCGAATATGCCTGTGTTAGGTGGAATAATGACACTGCAAAGAGGTGCCAGCGACTTGATGACTCAACCTGCAGTTGCTGACTTTCAAGATCAAAAAGGGGGAACAGGAGTCAAGGAGTATGGACAACTTCTGGTAGCAGCAATAGGCAAGAAATGGATTCTCTCCTAGAGCCTCCAGAAGGAACGCAATCCTGCTGACACCCTGATTTTAGCTCTGTGAAACCCATTTTGGCCTTCTGACCTCCAGACCTAAAAGATAATAAATTTATTTTGTTTTAAGCCGCTAAGTTTGTGGTCATTTTTAACAGCAGCAGTAGGAAACTAATACAATACTCAATCATCGTACACAACAAAATGTTGTTCCTTCCCTTTATCCTATAAGCAGAGGAAGGAGTTGGATGTGTGGAGGGGAGATAAGATAAACAACCGTAAAAGATATAATTTATTGTCCTATAAGATAGTTGAGACTTTTGTATCTAATCATCTAACTCAGCAATTTTAACCTAATGTTTACTAAATTGACCACAAACACACGCACACACTCTTACCCCCTAAAAAGCTTTTTGAACATCTTACTTTTTCCCCCATTGATTAACGAGTTGAATAAAGTTCTTAGTAAGTGTTCATTTTTTATCTGCATCACGGTTATGCTTTTACCTTTTGAAAAGTATAACAGAAGAAAAGCCAGCAAAGGAGTCTTAGAAAAAAACAAATACAGAAATAACAAGAGGCCCAGGAGAGAATGGTGTCTGGAAGCCAGAGGGTAAGAATTTCGAGAGGTGTCAAGAGAGGGAATGGGCAAATGTGGAGCAGGTTGAAGACTCAGATGAGCGATTGGAACATGACTAAGAATTTTTTGATAAGGTTTAAAAAAATAAAACAAGAAATCAGTGGGAGATAATAAAAAGAGATAGCAGGACTGGTAATTCTTAAAAGAACTTAGGTAATAATAGGAAAAAAACCATGATGTAGCTAGTGAAGAAAAGCAGTTTTATGGGAAAATACCTCTTCCGGGTGAGGAAGATTTGATGAAGAAACAGCTAACAAAGACGAGAACCAGAGTTCAAAAATACAAGGAATGGTGGGGGCGGGCTGGGATTGCTGAAAAACGATCCTGAGAACATGGCCCAGAACACACAGCTGAAGGAACTCTTTCATGAAGGGGAAGGGAAACTTCTTCCTCTGCAAAAGAAAAGGAGAGAAATGGAGGCTTGAAAGTGATTTTGCTCCCAATAGAATTTGTTTCCTTAATGGTTTCAGAGGCAAGGAGATTTGGCTTTGGTCTATGGTAATAAAAGGCTTCAAGTTGGGAATGGGTGAGATTTTTAATAGAAATTATAGGAAATGTAAGGAAGATTGAGTAAAATACCCACCATGTATTGTGGGGAAAAAGCTGGTGTCTGGAAATCTGTATTAAAATCAGACAAATTTGGTTATCATCCACAGGTTCTCAAGCAGTTCTTCAAATCTCTTAAACACACAATGTTCTTCAGAATTTCCTTATTTCAAACATTTATTCGAGGTTTGATATTGACTCTCTTTGGGTTTTAGCTTTTTTAAAGGCAAATTATTTCTAAAATATTCTGTCGTTGACAGATCACAGGAATCCCTCCCTCTCTCTCAACCCAACTGAAACAGAAGCCTTAGGTCAGAGGGCCTGAGAAGTACCAGATGCATCTTTAATCAGGAAAGTATGAGAAACACATTTTCCCCAGCAGAATTTTACACAAGAATTTCAGGAGTCTTTGCAGCAGATCTTGAAATGTCTAAGAAGGCCGGAATTATAAAACTGAAAATGTTTCCTGCGGTTATAAATTCTCACTTACTACCAAAGTGTTAAAGGACAATTTGATACACTGTAACAATTTCATTCCTACAGGCAGTCTCTAAAGTTCTTTAACAAATAGTGGACAGAGCTCCCATGCTGAAGTTTTAAGTCTTAATTTCCTTTTCCATCACTGTGTGCTGTGGCACAAGCTTACAGCGAAGTTTAACCCCGTGGTCAGGTATGTGCTGTACTCGCAGCAATCGTCTGACCAAGTATCAAGAAAATGTTGGGAAACATATTTATAATTATAAACACAGAGTATTTGGAATTAAGTATACCAAAGCATTTCAAATATTTTTATTATTTCCTTTTCCTTTTAGTTTCTAAAATACCCTTTATATATGTATATGTGGATTTTGAAAAAATTATAATATGAACCAATATATATCATTTGCCATGTGGTAATATGGAACTCACATATCTACTTCTAGTCTATGATGTTTTTATGGTATTTTTCAGCTGTCCTGTGATTTATCCATGAAAATTAGTAGCATCTGAAACCACTTACTGTCCGCAATATTTTTTAGTATGACTTCAGAACACTGAGTTGCATTTTAAGATAAATAAACCTATCTATGGAACCTGTCTACACAAAACCTATCACCATACTTCAGAATTTGAAAAGATTCTGCTTTAGCATGACCAATACAATGGGCAGGAAAGGTATTCTAGAAAGTACAAAAATGAAAAATAAGCAGGGTGGCTTTGAAGATTTTGTGTCTTTTAAGGCCTTCAAATTCTGAATTCTTATGAAAATGGCTGTAGTTTTTATATACAAACTTCATGTACAAAAATGCAAATAACATTTCTGTTTATAATCCAGATTTCATTGTTTGAGATTATATTTATTTCAAATTACAACTTGCACAAATGAAATACTACTCACATGTTTAGAGAATTATTGATAACAAATACTGTTTCTTCAAGGATAAAGAAATCCAACGTTGGATTTCTTCTTTTCAGAAGTCCAAAATTCTAGTCCATTCCTCTAGCCACAGGTCCCTAAGTGATAGAGAAACTACACACTTACACATTTTAGAGGACACCTGACCGAACTCACAGATATCACTAACTGGGTATTTGGCCCAAACTTCCTTACTATCTTCTCCCTGCTGAACTAGAACAAGCATAGGAGCTTAGAGAAAAGACTCCTAAGTCATAACTTCATATGTTATATTTAAAATAATAATAGCTAAGAGTTATAAGCATTTCCTATGAGCCAGATCCTGTCTTAAGCAATTTTCGTGCCTTAATTAACCTAATTTTCACAACCATCTTCAGAGACCCATTTCACAGATGATAAAATTAAAGTTCAGAGAAGTAAGGTAACTTGTCCAAGCCACTTAGCCAGTATGATAAAGCTAGGATTTGGATCTGGTCAGTTTAATTTTAGAGACCACACTCTTAACCTTTATACCTCACTGTTTCTCTCACGGTAATAAGGAAGCCTATGGATGGGGGAGGGGGGATACAAAACAATTTAAAAAGAAAAAGGAACAAGAATGCATTTCACAGAGAAGGAGGTACTTGCAACTCATGGCCCCTTTCTCTGAAAGCCCTATTCTCTAGCACCAGGGCCCAATTATAGCACATCAGAGCTTCTGTTCTTTGGGAATAGAGTAGCAGAAAGTAAGAGGAGACGGTCCATTGCTCCATCTATAAGGCATAATTGAAATTCAACGCTCCTCCATATTTTCTCTAGTTACCAAAAATAGGTTTACAAAATTAGGTATTTGGGCATCTAGAACTGCCCACCTCAAGGCAGAAAACAAGCAGATGTTCAAAACAGTTTTTCTTTCTAATATTATCATTGTTTATATGAACCTACATGACATCAAAAGTTGAGTTCAAATTCTCAAGGAGACTTCTAAATGTACTTTTGATCTTGTTTTTAGAAGCCTCTGAAAGTAGCATTATGCAGAGCGATATTAGAGCATGTAGCAAAATAAAAAAATCAGAAACATTGATCTGTCTTTAAAATTGTGATATTTTGTTGATCAAGGCTTTTTTGCATTAATTTTTATTTTTAAAGATATTGTTGGAAAATATTATTTGTCTTGGTTAGTGAGAATTTTTGGTTACTGAGGTATGTTTTTGTCATCATTGTTTTTTGGTGCCACCTTAAATTTTGTTTGTATACTCAAATTTATTAATCTTTTTTCTTTGCATATTAGACCTTAGAGAATCTTTTCTCTGAGCATATAAATATTCACTTTTATGTTGTTCCAGTAGATTTTTAAGTTCAGTTTTTCATATAAATATTTAATTCATCTGGAATTTAGTTTGACATAAACTGTGAGGTTGTCTCCAGTTGGCTGCAACACCATTTATTCAATTGTTCATTCTTTCCTCAATAGTTTGAAACATCATCTCTATCATATACTAAAATTCCATATATAGTTGGTCCATTTCTGCATTTCTCTTCTGTTTCACAGATCTTTCTGACTAGTCTGGCACGACACTACTACATATTATTTTTATGGCTTAACAGTGTATTTTATGATCCAGTGAGGGCATTGCTCGTCTTTAAAAATAAAAA
>CAUYSK010056352.1:0-30739 GCA_963575035.1 Avahi laniger
TGGTCATAATTGTGATAATGAATGGTGAAAGTTGAGGTCATCAATAGAATGAAATAAGGTTCAACCAGTGTAAAAACAGAAAGGCAGGATCCATGTTTTATGTTCCCCAAACAGGCAGCCAAAAAAAAAAGAAAAAAAAAATGTCTGTTAATGTATTCCTTCTTCATCAGCATTGAAGATATCTATGTAATATTTTCTGACATGCAGTTCTCAACTCTATATAATCATCCTAATATATAGCTAATCTCCAATTACATCATCAAAATATTCATTTTGAAAAGCTCATTAAATTTTCTTTGTTGCTAACACATTTAGTTGCTATAAATTAGCTCATATTTTTTGTAAGTTGTTTTACTTAGAAAAATTTGAAAAGTTTCTTCATCTTTTGTACTGAAACCAACCCAAAACAACACAGAAATTCCCATTTAAGCACCTGTTTTGTGTCTAGGTCATTAGTAGAGATTTACAGCTACAAATTTAAACACAGACATTTTGATGGCTCATATGCATCTCCAATTGAAGGTTACAGAAATTAATTTGACCAAAATAAAGGTAACAGTTTGCTAAGAGAAGTCTGAAGCCTTTCACAGAGTTCTGAAAATACAGCCAGCATTAAGGCTAAAATAAGACTGGAACAGGGAACTAGAACGCTGACAGGAAACCAGGAAGTGTTACTTTCCCTTCTTGTCTTTGCTTCCTCTGTCGTGTCTTTATCCTCTTTTTCTGAAAACCACCTTTCTCTGTACTGCTTTGTTACTCAGTGGAACTGGCTCTTTGGGCTCTATAATTCCCTATCTTGCCTGTTTCTCTTTGACTCTTTCCTCTACCACTTTTCATTTCAAAGATCTGGATATCCCTGGCTCTGATTGTTCCAACTTAGATTAGGTTACTCTTCCTAGCCCAGTCAATTGCAAAGGAGGAAGTGAGCAGAATCGCTTTAATCAGAATGGCTGTGGGAAAGCTATTACTATGGATGGAGGTGGGGCGGTGGGGGGGAAGGTACCAAAAGAAAGGTCATTGTTAGCTCTGGAGCCAGTTCAAAAGATGCCTACCACATAGGAGATATGCTTCACTTCACTTGAGCTTTTTATTTTGTTTCTGTTTTTGGTTTTTTTGAGACACAATCTCACTCTATTGCCCTGGGTAGAATGCAATGGCATCACAGTAGCTCACCGGAACCTCAAAGTCCTGAGCTCGGACGATCCTCTTGCCTTAATATCCCAAGCAGCTGGGGCTACAGGTGTGTGCCACAACTCTGGCTAATTTTTGTATTTTTTAGTAGAGACAGGGTCTCGCTTTTGCTCAGGCTGGTCTTGACTTCCTGAGCTCAAGCAATCCTCCTGCCTAGGCCTCCCAAAGTGCTAGGATTGTAGGTTTCAGCCACATTTGAATTCTTATGTCAGGTTTTAGACTGAAACTGTCAGTTCTTGGTGTACTCATGGCCAAAGAATGACCAAACAGGCCAAAGTTAGGCAAACATGAAAATGAGGTTTATTGAGTAGAGAAAGACAGGATTACGGGGCAAGAACAAGATACAGGTTTACAGAGCATTGTACATAGGCCACGGGTGACAACCAGACCCATTGTTGCAGCAAAGTGAAAGCCAAAGGAAGAGCAAAGAGAAAGAGGTTAGGATCTGCATCTTATTTTATGATGCCTGGATAGGGAACTTCCCATAGTCCAAATGTCACCATGGGACCACTTTGATTGGACAGTCAGAAGTCACATGACCTGATCCTTAACTAGGCATGTGTGTTCTAGGTCACTGTCTGGACCTTATGGTACTCATGTGGCTTGGCCCAGGGGCTAGAGAGTCCTCTGCATTCTTTTGCAGCTGATGTGCCAAGTTCTGATTGGCAGATTCATAGGGTATTCCCTCCTCCCCCAGGTATGGAGAATTAGGTTTGGGCAGGACCAAGATGGAGGCAACAGCATCCACTTTCATCCCTAGGAGACCTGGAATCCCTCACTATCTACCTAACACTTATAATCAGAATTTACACATCCAAGCTGCCCTTGAGTTAGGCATTTGAATGATCAGCTGCAATAATTGTTTATCAGGATTGCCTACTTTTAAATAAAGAAGTTACAATGGATACATGGTTATTCACTGCTCACCAGTTACCAATTCAAAGTTGTTTATACTTAGGCTGTATCCCAGTTAACATTATTATTTATAAAAAGTTGTCTATGGAGAAGATTGAGAAAGAAAGACTAATTTGGTAAGGGCATCTGTGGACAGAAAATTATTATATGAATTTGGTAAAAAAAAAAAAGCAGTGATTTAAGAAGTAAAATTATGTAATTTAGTGTCAAATATTTAAGAAATTAAGAAGGATAAAACATGAAAATGACTGTTACCTCTGACAACATATTCCATTTGTCTTCTATAGAAAATTGTGAGACCTTACAAAAATGCTTTAGTATTTTAACCAAAAGTATTGGTTTAGAAACAGGAAACTCATTCTACGAATTGTAGTGAGTAGAAAAATAAGGTTTTCTTGGGACACATAATGTATGGTAGGAAAAACATTGTAGATAAATACCCATTGTCCCCTTTGTTCATTTAGTTATAGATCCGCCTGAGATTTAGCTGCCCATATGGATGCTCAGCAGCAAAAACATATCCCATATTCTTCTGCAGCCTGGTATAGCCATATTTTGGCTTAAGCAATGTGAATAGAAATGAAACATGCAGATTGCCCTTTACTTCACATTTCCTCCTTCCTGATAGCAGGGATATGGTGAGATTTGGAGCAACTGCTTTGGATATAGAAATGTAAACCCTGTGCTAAAGACTCTTGCCACCCCTACTCCTAAAATCTGTGGTTCACTTAGTTCTAGGGAGTTTCTTCTCAGAGAAATGCACTGCAATCCTATTTAAGCCACTGAATGTTGACCTCTTTTTGTGATAGCAAAAGATTACCTTTAACTTTCCTAATATATTTAACAATTAAATTGCTAGTTATCATTTAAGACTGAAAAGTGCAGTGAGTTCAGAGAAAATTTGAGAATGTATTTTGTTTACAGTGGAATTGTTGGTCCTGGCAGTACAATGAAAAAAAAAAAAAAAGATGGACATGATACTTTAAAGAGAAAGCCTAAATATATGAATAAAAGAGAGATCAGGTAACAGAGCTTCTTACATTTTGGGTGGCAAGGAGGAAAGGTGCACACAGAATAGAAACACAGTGGGATTTCTTAGTTTAATCATTTGATTGAAGCATTAATTTAAGTTTCATTTTTACTTATGCAGGAAGAGATGCTGGTGCTATCTGTGGTCTTAGAATAATTGATATGATCAGCAATGATGTTAGTCATTGGACTTCTAACCATGCTTCCTTAAACTGGAGAAAGGGTGTGTTGTGATTAGGTCCAAGAGGGGAGTCAGGTAGCCAGAGCTTAATAAGATGAACTATGTTCTGATATATATGTTAATTTCCCTCAAAATAGTTTCACTTTTCAGGTAAAAGTGAAGAGATTCTTTTATTGAAGCTTAACCAAAACCACTGGACAGATATAAAAGAATAAGTGGAGATCTATCAATGCCCAGAAGGTCTTACATGTAAATAAGAACATTTGAAGTTAAGCAGAGAGAAAACAGAGAAGAAAATTATGTGAGAAAAGCTTAAAAACAAGAACAAGAGATATATAGGAATACTCTGTAAATCAGATAGATAAGTGTATGAAAATTAAAACAGTATTAAGGCTAAATCATAGAATATTAGAGAACCTGTAATCAAAATCTTTTATTTTAAAGAAAACTGAGAACTAAAGGATTAGAATTTCCATGGTTAAGACAGCACAATAAATAAGAATCAGATTGCATGTTATAATCCATGGTTATGCTTGATTTCCTGATCTGTGAGTTCTGCAGACATGCACATAGACTGACATATATGCGTATTTGGCGGGGGTGCATACCTTTGTATGTTTTACTGCCAAGAGCTTGTTTGAGACAAGAAAGAGAAAATATTTCATCTTATGCCTTTTATTTCATCATGGTTTTCTACAGTATCTATTTAAGAAATTTAATATTTTTAAGCATTTTGAAAAATAAGTGGATATTTTTAAGAGTCCTTTTTGTCATTAACAAAAATTTTTAATAAAGAAACAGTTTTGAAAAGATTAAATATTTCCCCAGTGCTAAATATTAATGACAGGGTGTTTCCTAGACCAGGTACTCGGGTTAACTCCATTGCTAATACTATACATTCTGGTGCAGTGACTATAAAATGTCCAAAGAACAATTTGTTTTATTTTCTAAGAATGCAAGTATATACAATGTGGATAACTAAGAGTGAATGGGGCAATGTGATTAACTTAATATAACTATTTTCATGAAATTTAACTACATTTCTACTTGTTTAACTAATACATGGTTTTCAAAATTTTCCTATATAAACTACTATCATCTCTGCAGTAACTCTAAAATTGACCCGGCTTTCTAAACATATGGCAAGATTAACAATTTCTGCTTTCAGTTGAGGCAGTAGGATTTATTTTAATGCAGCCAGTAGCTGGTCAGTGATTTCTCCATCCAACACAGAAATGTTGCATTGCTTGTCAATGTGTTTCTTTGTTCCAGGATAGCCAACTATAAAGGCACAAAGGCACGATACTGAGAAAGATCTCAGAGTATTAGCCTACTCTTCCCCTCTCTTCCTTCTGTCTTTCCTACACTTCCTTCCTCTCACTCTCCTTTCCTCCCTTCTCCCTTTTTCTTGTCTAATATAGTACACAGGGACACAGTTATACCACTATAAACACAGGAGGGTAATATAGATAAAGCAATCTGTCTTGTAATAGAACTTTTCCTAGATTCAAGTGAAAATCTCTGGAGACATTATGATCATAAGAGGGCAGCCAAGACCCAAAGGGAAAAAAGGTGCAGTTGAAACTGCGCAACAAAGAAGCACAGCTTTGCCTGACAACCAGCTAAAAAACATTGCTCTACAACATCAAAATCAAATACTTGTAGTATTGTTGACCCCAGGTTTTCTTATTTCTTCGATCTGCTCAACTTATAAGTTTCCTAAGAGAAAGACAAAATAAATGGTTCAGGCAAGACTTCAACAAAAGAATAAAGTAAGGTCCAAACTACCAAGAGACCATGTTTCTGAAATAGTAGTAAGTTAGATGACAACTCACTGAAAGATTCAATAGTACAAATTTATATTCAGTGTCTTATGCACTGCACTCCTCAGAATTGTCTTTTTAAAAGGTAAGAACCAGATTATTTTAGTTTTTGGATATATTGAACATATTGGCCAATATATCCCAATAAATATGAGGATCCTAAGTGATTGATTTAATTGCAGCAGTTCATATAAGATAACCTCCAAATATGGGAACTGTTCTAGATTGACAATATATGAAATATTAATACTTACTAGAAAAAATATGATCTCATTTGTTCCACTTTGCATACTTTAAGTGTTGCCTATTGTATTCCTTTGTATACTTTAAATCTGAAGCAAGACAAGCTCCTTTGTTTATGGAAGTACCACATGGCAGATACATCTTTCAAATAAGGGTTTGTGCACTTCAGCGGCTCCACGGGAAACAGGTTTTTCAATACATACCATTCTTGAATAGTCTAGCTCATTAATGTTTTTACTGCATTCTGAAAATGTGCCAAATCCCTTATGGAACTAAATTACATTTTGAGAACAAAAAATATAATACATGGAAACACTGAAATCTTATAAAAAGGAAGCTTTTTTTTTTCTTTTTTATCTCTCCCACTGAAACACTTTAGAATATAGGACTATATAATGTCTCCTGCTTCATGAATCAACGCATGATGTAATGTAAAATATAGACTGTTGGAGAGCAGGTGAAATGCAATTGCTGGGTCACAAAAATTGTTCTAAAATACACACACACACAAAATAGAATTACAGTCTCTGAACTTAACCTCTTGTTTGTATATGAAACAAAGGGGGATTCTTGTGTAATGGTTTTTATTCCCCCTGGAGAGAACAAAGTTATCGAGTAATAGGTTATCCTTCGGCCAGCATCAGCACAACTATAAATCTACAATGTACGAAATCAACAGAATTCATTACTTGCCATTGAATATGAGGTTTAAGAATCTCTGTGGAGAAAAATATCTAACTATATATACCTGTGTTGCTCCATGTCTATTCTCTGTGGCATTTTTCTCCTTATTTTCTAAGCACTGCAGATAACAACAGTTTTCTTTTATTGAATTATCTTTCCAAGAAAGCTGTGGGCTTTGAACAAATATTAAATAACAATTATAAAAAGAGCCCAGAAGCAAAATCCAGAAATCCAGACATCCAGAAGTCTCAAAAATAATAGTTTTATTAGGATACAATGTAAATCAATAATACATTTAAAGTCTATTAATATTTTGTGGTTAGAATTAGCATGTGGATTTGTTCTTTATTCCTATATATTTTATTCACATTATGTCTGAAAAAATATCAAAATGCATTCTTTATATTTAAGTTCAAATACCATACTTATTTTATTAAATAACATAAATGATTTTTAACAGAGAGAGAGTCATCTCTTTCTAGTATCCTATTTTGCATAATGATTGTGATTCTTGCTAAATAGAGAAAAATTCCTTTAAAAAATATGCCCTATAAAGTTCATCTGATCTTTTTAGTTTTCAGAATAAAGACAAGCAAACATGACAGTGATAATGGAGATAGAGTCTATAAACAATGACTAAATTAATATTAGTTCAAATGAAACTTGACAATATTATATGAATGAAAATATGCATATATTTTAATGTTTAAAATATAGTTTAATGTTTAAAATGTAATGTTTAAAATAATGTTTAATATATCAGCTATATTTTGATCACAAAGGTTAAAGTTTAGTGACATAAATCACTAGACATGTAAGTGCCTAATGAATTACTTTATAAATGATAATAATAAAAGTGAAAAACCTATGATTAATTGTAATATAATATAATATCATGGAAGATGAAAATGATGACAATTTTGATGGAAATGATGATATCTTATAAAATAAGCACAATAAATTCTTTAGGATTACAAAGAAACACAGGTTCATTTCTACTTGTAGGTAGGAAAAAATGGGGGTGCTGGTCTTTAAGCATGTTCCTAAGTAAAGGGCTACTTTTCAATAAACATAAAGTTTATGTGTTCCAAATGGCTTGAACACAGCTAGAAATGATGGAGAAATATGAAAAAATAGTTCATTTTGGCTACAATCCCCCCTTAATATATTTGTTTTATGATAGACAAATCTCATGTATTGCAATTAATTGAAAAAATAGTAAGTTTTTATGGAAGCTTGGTACAATATATAAAAATTTTCTTTGACCCTTATTTTAACTTTATTTTACATTTTGAATAAAGGACTTCTATTTCCTTTATCACACCGAGTGATATTGTATATGACAGTGCCTAGATCGATTTTATTGAGATTTATATTAACTGAATCAAGAGATTTTATGAATGACTGTTCCAGACATGTATTTTACCAAAATAAATAAATAAATAAATAAACATTGGGAGTGCTACATAAGTATCCATAAAATTTATATGTTTTTCCATTTGATTTAATAAATATTCATTTGAAGTTAACAAAACATTTTGATAGTGTATCTTTTAGTATATCATACTTGTACCTATTACTTTAAGATCATTAATAGTCTGTTACTAAACCAGAAGCTCTGTTAGAAAGAGACCAACTCTAACTGGCTTTTCACTACAAAACTAATGCCTATCACATTTCCTGCTACAACAAAGAGGTTCATTGTGGAATGAACAAAGGATTATATGAATAATAATTTAATGGAATCCACTATGCTGATTTTTTTAAAGATTAATATTTTCTAAACTATCAGTCTTTAAAGGTTTTTGATCACACACTGTTTAATTCCCAAAATATGTAATATTATAAACTATTTTATATCACTTTTTTTCTCCTTCAACATAAATTCATTTATTCTCTGAAAAAGTATTTACTGTGCATCTTATATGCATCAGTCATTGCTATAATCACCTGAC
Source organism: Avahi laniger (assembly GCA_963575035.1). Taxonomy (NCBI): domain Eukaryota; kingdom Metazoa; phylum Chordata; class Mammalia; order Primates; family Indriidae; genus Avahi; species Avahi laniger. The sequence continues at coordinate 8,022 of CAUYSK010056352.1, forward strand.
ACACACCATTGTCCAAATGTGACAGAGATGCTTGCTTACACTCCCCCATTTCTGTATAGCTTGATCTATTGTCTCCTGGATACACTGTTTAAGAGCTCCAGGCAAACACTCTTTAGTTTATTTCTGGATAAAATGTTGTTCCAACAAATTTAAATGATTACACAATATTTAAAATTAGCCTAACTTTTTAAAAGACTCAAATATCAATATTCTCAGCCAAGTAGTTTATAACTTAGATGGACTTTTTTAATTTTGAAATTTAGCTTGATAAAATGTATATCTTTGACTATTGTTTTGATGATATTCTATTTTTTTCTTTTTTTTTTTTTCATTATTCAGGTTGAGTTTTACCAGTATGAGTTTCATGTCACATGGGAGTGGGGGTTGCTCCATAGGAAAGTATTCTCTCACAGGAATGCATGTGTTTCTCATAAGGATCTTAGAACTAGAATTGTTTATTGGGATGTTTGTTGGTTGAGATATCTCACCTCACTTGGAGGTTAACAATTGAACATTCCCAGTGCTATAGAAATGCTGCAACTTTTTCTAAGTTTTCATGTACATTTTGATGACTATTTGGGGACAATCAGTCAAGACATTTCTGATGCAACAGCCCTCATTCTCTCCATCTCACTGTGGCGCTCTTGACCACTTATTCTATCCAGCTAGTATTTTGATGACCAACTCTCCAGAGGCTCTTGTATTATTTCACCAGGATTCTGGGGCATCTCTGCTGCTACTAAGCCACGATTTGCCATAGGACCTGCTTAGGAACAACACATGAGCCACCAGGAAATGCCGGAAATAATAGCTCAATAGGAAAGAATTTTAGCTGATAGTTAATGGGAAATAGGAAACAAATTCTTCCTTCTTCCTCTCAATGAACTTCTATGATATGATACATCGTACAGCCTTTTGGAAGAGAAGCTCACAAGACTGAATGATTATCTGAGCAGGGCATCAAGTGGTGGCCAGCTCTGCAGTGTTCCCTTGTACTTTTTATCCCTTCTTACCTATCTCGATCCTCTTTCTCTTCACTGCTGTAGTAGCATTCCTTCCCAAAGGACACACTCTAAGCTTTTGCTTCACCCATTTTTTCAGAATGAATCCATGAAGGCAGAAAGAGGGCAGGGGGCTCCTAATACTTTTCTGGAATGGTTCCTTGAAACTTAGACTTGGAGTGTCCTAGAGTAAAGGAAAATGAGTTTGAAATACCAGGGCTTTATGGGCACAGTTTTGAGAAAGTGATCAAACAGCACAAGCATGTGGAAATATTTGATGATTTTATTATGTAAGATAGGAGAGCTCAGCACTTGACAAAGTTCCCTTAGGAGATCCAAAGATCATCACTGCATTAAAGCAGCAAACAGTGCTCTGGTAATTGCATTGGCAGCTGTGAGAAGCTTGGTGGTCCTTGTGTTGTGTGGGTTGTTTGGGGGTGGTTTCCTGGGTGATTGTCCAGTGGTCTCCTGGACATCACTGGGGATTGTGGAGATCCAGAATGGAAGAGACTGGATAGCAACACTTACCCATCAGAAGAAAAATTCAAACTGTAAATGCAATCAAACTACACTGATCTGCAGGAACCTATGTCTAATAAATCACAGTATTACCAAGAATGAGATAGAGAACATGTTAGAATGTAGTTCAATTTAAATAATTAAAAGAAAAAGAAATTTTCCAGTAGAAAACTATTTTCTCTAACCCAGTTTTAAGACAGTTTATAGACAGAGAATTATTAATAATTATTTCAAAATAGGCCTGTTCATCTTGGGAAAGGACTCTACAACACCACCACTCACCTGTTATAATTATTACCCCCTTCTTCCCTAAGGACCTGTGGATATTCTCTAGGGAAGCTATGTATTGGGGAAATAGATACACCCCAATATTTTAAAGTTGCAATATCAATGCCCTGTTTATGGAAATGTTAGTGAAGTTCATTTAAAAGACAGAACTGCAAGACTGAGCAGTTATTTCTACTTGGGGCGGCTTGCTCAATAACACACATTTGTATTTGCTTGCTGTCATTCCTACCACAACAACCTTTGGCCTTACTGCTGTTTTTGGAATTGCATCCCTAATAAAGTCATGATCATAGTTTTTGTGTCAGGTTTTGCTTTTGGTGGAAAACAGACTAAGACGATATATTCATCTATATACTAAAAAAAGCAGACAGAGGGATACTGTTTTTTGTGGTTTTGCTTTGCAAGTCAACCCTTATACATGGCCGAAGGACTATGTATGCATTTACTTTGATTGTCATAACAGTTTTCTAGAAAGCCAATCATGATGTCTGTCTTTCCTGCCTTCATGATGTAGGGAACAATTTCAGCAAGAGCTATTCCCTCAACATAAGAAATATCACAGCATACCAAGGGATTTAAAAGTCTTAGATGATACCTTAGATAGCTATCCTATTTTTATGATATTTTACATTAGTTACCTAACTAACAATAAAAGAGTCCCAAGCCCCCATCCCATCAGTTAGGCCCAAGACACAAAAGCTAAGAGAAATTACATAGATGTACCAAATCTTTCTTTTAGTTTACTTCATCCTGAAACATGCATTTTCCTAAGCACTTGGCTATGCTTTTCTTTTTTGCATGTGCATGTAAAACACTAAGATATTAACTTGTTGTTTTGCAGTACAATTTTAAGTTGTTTTTCCAGGAAATATATATTCTCTTTTTTCAAAAGCTTATTCTATTTTCATCTATTCAAGTCATAATTTAATTTCATACACTCAGAATGTGTGTGTATATTAATATATACATACATAAACACATATGCATATATACATGTACACATAGGCATGTGCATATGTACATATACACATATGCATATACATACATATCCATATATATGTTTTTTAATCTTTCTCCATTCAATCACTCAGATTCCCACATTGACTTCACATTCTCCTTACTTTGATAATCTGTTTGAAATTGTTTCCTTCGTTCTTATTCACAGCTGAATAGCTCAGATATACTTTTCATTGACTATATGCATATTCCCTTTTATGTCACTGAGCATGGTTATAACAGATGAGCTAAAATCTTTATCTGATAAATTTTAAATCTGGTTCATTCCAAAGTTGATCTCCTTCAATATGTTTTCTCTTGGAAAGTGTAACTTTTTTATGCTCACAATTTGTTTTTATCATTTACTAGACATTTTGATTACTATTTTGTGGAGACTCTATATTCTATTCTTCTAAAGAGAGTTACTTTTTATTTGTGTGTTCATTGGTTTTAGCAGGCAACTAACTTGGTCAGAGTCATTATCAGGTGAGCTCAAATTTCCGTTCTGTTCTTTTATTCTTATCTAGGATGCATGCAGTCTTCCTTGGTGCTAACCTTATTTGGAAGTCAGCCAGAGATTTGGGCATCAGTTATTTACAGATTTTTAGGTACCTGGTCCTTGGCTCTTTTCTTTCAGGAATTTTTCCTTACACTTTACATTTTTTGTTTTTGTCTATCTCTAATTTCTCAAGCCAGAAAGACTTCTATCAGAACTTTGTCTGCTTAATGCAGCACCTATTGGTGTCAACAGCATCCTTTTACCCCCTTGCTCTTTTCTCACTTTTCTTAGATTCCTTTACTACATGAAAGGAGATATTTTCTTTTTTCACTCACTGTGTTGAGTCATTTGTCTTGAACAATATCAGATGTGCTCATGTTGGTTTCCAATGAAAGCATGGAACATCTATATTATACCATTCTCTTTCTGATCTTGTAAGTGATAATTCTTGCAAACAACATTTCCACATATTTATCCATAAAGGAGTTACTTTATAAGAAAACTTAGTTGGCATAATGTGGGAGCATCAAAGATGCTAAATTGAATAAGAAAAAGAAATAATTTTATGGTCGGAAAACACAACTCTAAATTAACTTTAAATTATTTCATGAGGGAAAATATAGATTTCCAGAAAAAAAAGCAATATAGACACTAAATGTCTTGGTAGTGAGATAGATTAGAGGGACAATGGTGGAAAGATAATAAGAAGAATTTCAACTATTGACTGAATCTGAATAGTGATCACATTTTTTATGATGAAAAGGCCTATTGCCCATAGTCATCATGATATGTATGTTTCTATTTTTAATGATAAGACAATTTATGTGATTCATAAATAGAATATTACTTCCCAAGCACACCTTCTTCACTTTACTTTTCTCTTGAGAAAACAGGCCTATCTGTCACTGGATAAAAGGTAGTGTGCATCATCTGAAGTGTTCATGTTCTAGCTGAAGAGTTCAATGCTGGGATTGCTGTTAACAGGATCCAAGGATTAGCATAGAGGCAGAAGAAAAGAGTGTTTGCATGCCTCTAGTCCTGGGTTGGGTGAGGCAAAATCATAACTTGTCACCAAAATGTTTGTACCCCCATAATATTCAGAAAAAAAAAGAATAAAAGAATGTTAAAGTATGTGATCTTCGATATCACTCCAAGTTGGAGAAACAAAATATTTAATTTGTCCATTAGTGTACAAAAGGAACATTCTACTTTTTGCTATTGGACTACCAAAAACAAAATCACGGAGTGGTGCTAAATTATTTGATGAATGCATTTTAATAGGAAATATCATACTGAAACATTCAGATACATTTATATCTTGTCATAAAAGATAGATACTCAATGCCAGGAAGCTTCAGAGTGTCTTCTATTCAACAATTCTTCATTTTTTGCCCGAGACTTGCTTTGTGTCATGACTGATGACACTTCAGTCTATAGTCCACTCAGGATATAAGACTGCCATTCTTCCTCACACTTATTCTTACTGTTGGAATGCTGGCTCTATTGTAAGGATTTTTTTTTTTTTTTCTCCTGAGGCTGAAGTAACCTTCTTTAGTTACGATGATTTGTTTCCTCTCTGAAGCTTCATTGGACTCGGGACCCATTCTTCTGTGGTCTCAGAATGCCAAACAAGGAATCCTATGCTGACTCCCACCCCAGGGCAGTCTGAAGCCCACAGTTTAATTTAAATCATGTAAACAGTAATAATTGAAAACTGCAGGGGGCCAAGACAATTTGTTAAACCTGCATACCTGTGAAGTAGAAATGGCTGAATTGTGCAAGTCAAGTTTCAAATAAAGATGGTCCTCTTTATAGTGTCTGAAAAGAAATCTCAGGAATCAATAACACCAGACCAGGAAGAAATATATCTCTTATAGACAAAGCCAAGTCCTTAAATTACTAGTAAGATAGAAAAAAGAAAGAGAAGAAGCAAAAGAAGAAGTTGTTATTGGCCTCTGTAAAGCAGTCTCTCTCTTTCTCTCTCACGCATACACCATACCTAGGTGAACTTATAGATTGAAATTACAGTTTGGTCTCAGATTTGTTATCTTTTATAGGTTATTTGACTTTAACGTTCTCCCTTTTCCTTCTGAGAACAACTAATGATATATAATTTATAAATACATTATTTCATAAAAATTCTGGGAAGATAGATAGATGGTAACTTTTGAAGTTAAATTTTAAGAAAAATAACTGTCAGAAGAATATTCACACAAGGAAGAACTATCCATACAAAGAAGAAACAGTACCTGGAAAATGGTACCAAAAATGAAGAGCTGAATAAGGTACTTAGCTTCATTGGGTCCTGCTTACTATGTGAAGTGAGGAATTCATTAATTAAAGGAAAAGAAACAAAAATCAACAAATCTATTCAGGGACAAAAAGAGAGAGTTCAAGCTATGTGGACATCCTGCAGGGTCCTTTGATAGGCCTAGATAATTTGCAGGATAAATGGTTTTAAATCATTTTTTGTAATGTAAGTTGACTTTTCTTATCTGTGAACGCATTTGATATGCATTAAATATTCCCTCTCTCAAGGACTGCCAAATTTCTTTGGATTTATACTCCATTGAAGAAAATCTTGGATTTATTACCAAAAAGAAAAAAACCAAAAACCATGAAGAGAGTCCCATATAGTTTGCTATGCAAGTTTTAAGTTAAAAAGCATAGTGAACATGACCAAGAAATAAGAAGTAATCTCTTAGATTCCTCCTGGTAATAGGAAAGTTCAATAGCCAAGAGTTCATCTAATGTTTATAGTGAATTGTTTATACTCTTATAACTACAAGAAAGTTATAAAAAATGTACTTACCAAAAGACACACTGAAATAAAATAGTTATTACAGGAGCCTTGTATGGTAATTATTATCTCATTATATAATTTAATATATTGTCTCATTCCAAGATCATTACTTATTTCCTCAAATCACTTACCTGTCACAAACAAAATCCCACTACATGTCATAGATATTATTTGATTGTAAGAAAGATAGTATTTTGAAAAAGTGAACTTTCAAAGCTATACTATTGTTAAAAATGAGTTGATTGATTATTCTTAAATATTGTGTACTTTTGCTAATCTGACTGACATTTCAATGAAAGAAGCGCTGTCACTATTTGATGACAAAGTAACATGTATTTTGGAAATCTTTTAATTTTATTCTTTCCTTTTCTTTCTTCCTTTGTTTTCTCCTTGAAGATCCCAATAGGCAACTAATTCTGCTTGTTCTCTTTCAAAAACCATACTGCTTGAGGACTTTGACAAACTGTGTAATGAAGGGTTTAGTCCCTAGTAATGAATGTCATGATCCTAACAATAAGATCCAACAAACAATTTGAAATGATGTAATGAATGGTGACTTTGTGTAGAGTACACAGAGAGTCTGACTGGTCTAAATAAGCGCTGGGGTTTGGCAGAGATACAGTGTTCACAGCCCACTACGGCGGCACCTGCTGAGACGTTGCATTATTTTGAAAAATAATAGGTTCTTCCAAAGAAATGAAGGCTTTACGGTACAGTAACTGAATGCAGACATCAGTACATTTTCTTTCTTTGTGTTCTTGAGAATCTCTTTATTTTGGGGTTTTGTTTTGCCAGCTATGTTATATTTCAAGGAGTGCGCATTAGTCTCAACATTATTATTTGTTGAGTCTCTTCAGAGGAGAATCAGTAGCAGACATTTTGGGAGCTATATTTGCAACAGATAAAATATGTGCCTCTAGGAATTATAATTATGTATATAGTACTTATATTACATATTATGTATAGATATAAGTTATGTAATTTTATAATTACATATGAATAAATAGCACAGAAACATGCTTATGTGTTACACTGTGAAAGAATTTATAGTGTTATTTTTTCTAGTTTTGATTTTCAAACTCTTTTGCTTTCTTATGCCAACCTTTCTGTCTAAACTGAGCATAGCTTCATTCTAGACAAGGAGGTAGAATAGTTATAATTGGTAGATGAGAAATGGTGCCATACTAAGACTGCTGGAAGAAACGAAACATTTTTTTTGTTGTTGTGTTGAAGGACTAGGAAGGCCACAGGAAAAAATGTCTGTAACTTTTTTATTTCAAGAAAGTGGTTTGAGAGACAGAAACTTCATGAAAAGACCCCAAGCACTGTCCCTGCTGGATTATTGTTGGACATTTAAATAAATTAGACCACTGGAATCTACCAGAAATAGCACTGTACCTAAATTTCAAGAAAAGGTGTCTCTCTGTGTTTCCCAAAGTGTGACTCATTTTTAATTACATTGCCAGATTTGAAACAAGGGGACACAAAGTTGGCATGTTTTGCTATTCATATGGTGAGGACTAGGTCAGGTCTAGGTCTTTTAGAAAGTTTTAGGATAATGTTTATCAATGTAGAAGCTAGCTGTCAGATGAGACAGTGCAGTGACAGAGCATTTGGGTCCGCTGTTTAAGAACCAAGGTATGCAGGACAATTTCTACTTTTTAAAATTATTATTCATGTCAAACCCTTCGCAATAATTTTTGCCTTACTAATTGTCATTTCTATCACCGAAAATTTGAAATTTTGGGGCATTCTGCTTTACTATCTCTATTTTGGCACAGGGAAATGGAACTGGTTGTCAGATTTGGGGAGTGCCAAGTAGCCAGATGCAATGTTTTCCTTTTATTGCATAGGAAATCGTTGTAATTCTCCTTGAAGTATTATCATTATTAACTCTAAAGCAATACAGTGAAAGTTGTCTTGTGAAATGTACACATACACATACACACATACATACTATAGATGATTACATTTTGAGAGATATATGCACATATTTAATACTCTCAATCCTATTTTAACCTATATCTGCAAAGACATTAATCAACATATTCAAAGCAACTCTCTTTGTCGGTATGCAATTTTCTTTACTGTCTATTCAGTAAAAATGCATAAAGTCTGTAATAAATAAAAGAAATAGTAATGTCTTTGATGCAAGTGAAAACAATAAAGACTTCATCAATATGTACATATGTTTAAATCATATCTAGCTAACCCAAATATCGCACTGTGTTTGTATGAAGGAAATTCTCGACACAGACTTATAAGCAGCATTAGTTTCTGGACACAGAGGGAAGTCAATCCATTTTACTAATCTGAAAATACATTATAGTTCTGGAGAGTGGGATTTGAAAAGAGAGGGCGAGCTATCTAACCGAGTGATGCAACGCATGTTTTATAAAATTCAACATGTGTCCTGTTATTTTAACATCAAAAGGAAACTAATAGTGAAATTCACATAGACAGATCTTCCCTCTGCATACATAAACATGTACCTCTAAATACATGTCACTATTTTGTATAGCTCAGTTTAGGAAAAAAGATGTGTGTGTGTGTGTGTGTGTGTGTGTGTGCGCGTGTGTGCGTGTGTGTGTATGTGTGTATATATATATGTATATCTCCACAACATTTTAAAAACTAAAAATGTACCTCCATACATAGTCAGTGAATATATCCTTTGTCATCAAGACCACAATCTAAAAATGTAAAACAATACTGTTTCCATAACATTGTTTTCTAATACGTAATAATGGACATTACCTGTGAAAATAGCTATGCCATATTTATACCTTAGGAAATTTTTGATCAATATATATAATTCTTAGTATAAATCGTGATGAGACTTTTTCCTAACTAAAAATGAATTTCTGAGCAAGCGTTTAACTTAAATGTATAAATAAAATGTTATATTGCAGACATCATAGGACCTTGTGGGAAAAAAAACAAGGTGTACCAATTAGAAAATAAGTTGTGTGAGATAATATGTGTTTATTTATTTCTTTCTGATTTTGTAAATTGTATCTGCAAATATAATATGAAATGTGTCAGCCTGTAACTTCTCTATTTTTATATACTGAACTTAATATTTTTTTAAATCTCCAATCAGCTGGAGGGAATTTTAATGAGTCTAAGTAGCATATAATTACATTCAAATTTCTGTAAGAAATACTTTTTTTAAGGTTTTTTTAGTAGATGTCCTACTTGTTATATGCACAAAATTAAACTAAAAACGCCTTATTTATCTGAAATTCAAATTTAGCTAGATATTCTATATTATGTTGGACAGTATTAATAACAATATTGTTATAATAAATTATGAGTTGATTTTTCTTTCTGAATTCATTATAAAAAACAGGATGTACATCATTAAAGTTTTGAGAAGTCAAAATAAATAGCATTCTTTTTACATATCTGTTATAAATACATTGAAAAATAAGACAAAAGAGTCAGCCAAAAGATAAAAAATTAAAAAATCAATTTCACCACAGCTAAAAGATAGAATAAATGATATGACTTCATGTGAGAGCCAAAATACTCATGTTGACTCCCTATCCATTTTGTCTAGCCTGGAGAATTGATCACTTAAACAGACATTGCAGTTTTGATATTGATTTACCTAGATGACTACCTCATAATGATATGGCCTCAGAGAGGAGGGGAAAACATTGAAAATTTGAAATTTTGGGGCATTCTGCTGTACTATCTCTATTTTGGCACAGGGAAATGGAACTGGTTGTCAGATTTGGGGAGTGCCAAGTAGCCAGATGCAATTTTTCCCTTTTATTGCATAGGAAATCGCTGTAATTCATGTAATTCATGTATATTTTACTTACACTCATGATATTTAATATACAAACAATGATTATTGGTTCATCAACAAGGTAATTCACCTCTGTGAGGAAAAGCATGAGATAATTTAAGAAGTTAAGAGTGTTTGAAGAAAAATATCTCCATGTGGAAACTTTAGATGTGGCTATCTTGAGAGCTACAACATAATTTTAAAATGGTCTGTCCAAAATATTCTCTTAAAACAAGTCTTGTCTACCCTCATCTGCTTCATTTAGATAATAACTGCTATGATGCTAGTCTCCTATTTACCCAAAATTATTATTAACTTTGTTAATATGTATGTATATTAACAAAAATAAGGAGATTCCAGAAACTTTCAAAGAGAGGGAAATTCATTATTACCTTTTTTGGGGATGCTATTAGTTCAATCATATGTGATGATTTTCTATACAATTCTGTCTATTTTACTACTGGAATAAAGTTAGTTTATTCAAAAGATTTTTCTTATATAATAGAGTTTATAACAACATTTTTAAGGTTTGTTTGTCAAGGAACTATAAATAAGTATTAAAATATGTTTGCAGAATTTTGGCAAGTTATTTCCATTAGGTATAATAGGAAAATCATTAAACGTATTTTGGGAACCATTCTACTTCTCTCTACTTCTATGAGTTTAACTTTTTTATATTCTAAATATAAGTGAGGTTGTGTTGTTTATGTCTTTTTGTGCCTGATTTATTTCACTTAACATACTGTCCTTCAGGTTCATCCATGTTGTCCACGTTGTCATAAATGACAGGATTTCCTTCTTTTATAAGGCTCAATAATATTTCATTATTTACGTATGCCACATTTTCTTTATCCATTCATATGCTGATGATCACTTTGATTGATTCCGTTTTGGGGCTGTTGAGAATAATACTGCAATGAACATGGGAGTGCAGATGCCTCATGGATATACTGATTTTATTTCCTTTGGAAATGTACCCCGTAGTGAGATTGCTGGATCGTGTGGTAGTTCTGTTTGTAGTTTTCTGTGGATTCTCTACATTGTTTACCTTAGCAGCTGTACCAATTTACATTCTCATCAACATTGTGCAAGAGTTCCCTTTTCTCCGTATCCTCTCCAACACTTTTTATTTTTTGTCTTTTTAATAATAGCCATTCTAACTGATGTGAGGTGATATATCACTGTGATTTTAATATGCATTTCCCCAATCATCCATAATGTTGAGTATTTTTATATATACCTGTTGGCAATTTGTATGTCTTCTTCTGAAACATGCCTATTTAGATACTCTGTTTTTTAACCAGATTATTTATTATTTTTTATAGTTGAGTTTGTTTAGTTCCTTACATATTTTGAATATTAACCCATTATCATATGTATGGTTTACAAATATATTAATATATCCTATATCTTATTCATCCTATGAATGTCTGTCTCTTCATTCTGTTTATTGTTTCCTTGGATGTGTCAAAGCTTTTTAATTTAATGTATTCCTCTGTTTATATTATTTCTTTTGTTTCTTATGTTTGTGGAGTCATACCCACAAAATCATTATCCAGACCAATGACACAGAGCTTGTGAAAATGTGTTGTGGGTATCTGACCACAAAATGAATTGCAGGACTCAAAAAAAGGAGAAAGCATACCCGTGTTAACATAACTGCTGCTGCATGAATCATCCTTCCTCTCTTTTAGGGATGTTGAGCATAATGTAGGGAACCCAAATTACCCCTTTAATCAGAGAGAAAATAGATTACTAAGCACCCAGGTGGGTTCACATTACATCAGTGACTTTTTTCCCTTTCTTTTTTCTTCTCCTAATAAAAAGACTAGACAGATGTGCAGTGCAATTGCTGACGTCTACATCTTCTTGCTGTTGCCCAAGATCTCCCTGAATAAATTTTTGACTACTCATCAACCTGGCATGGTCTACCTCTTAATTTAGTCAAAGCATGTCCTCTATCGATGGCAAGTGTTTCTCAGGTCCAGTAGGGAGTTTTCCCAACAAAGATTTTCACCCACATTTTCTTCTAGTAATTCCACAGTTCAGGTCCTAAGTTTAACTTTTTAATTTATCTAGAATTAACTTTTGTAAGGTGTGAGCTAAGGGGCTAATTTCAATCTGCTTTATATGAATAATCAGTTGTCCCAACACAATTTCTGGAAGAGACAGCCCTTCCCTCTTCGTGTGTTCTTGGCACCTTTATCAAAACCCCTAGCAAGATTGCATCACATAGAAATAGGAAATCTGAACAAATCCCCCCAAAAATTAAAAACTTAAATAAATAATGAAAAGTCTCTTCTCAAAGAAAAGTTCAAGACCTGATTTCTTCACTGCTGAGTTTTATTGTACATTTAAAGAAGGACTAATACCATTCCTTCTCAAACAATTGCAAAATATTGAAGAAGAGGGAATACTTTCAAACTCATTTTACAAGACCAGCATTACCCTGTTATTGAATCAAGAGAAGGACAATACAAAAAAGAAATATTATAGGCCAATATCCCTCATGAACACTGATATACAATACTACCAAACCTAATTCAATAGCACATTAAAAGTATCGTTTACCATGATCAAGTAGAATTTATTACAGGATGCATGAAGGGTTCAACATCCACAGATCTATAAATTTGATGCACCACATTAACACATGAAAGACAAAATCATATGACCATCTAAATAGATGCAGAAAAAAAACCATCTGACAAAATTCAACATGCTTTCATGATAGAAAAAAAACTTTCAACAAATTAGAATTAGAAGCCATGTACTACATACAACACGATAAAGACCATGTGAGCTGGCATAGCATAATGACTTCTGGAATATTTTCTATTTTTGGCCAATTTGGCTCTTTTGAATATTTGCTGATTACTCTGATAACACAGGAGGCTATAGGACTGAGATGGAAAGGCAAATAAAATATTTTACTACCTTGCAGTGCTTGGGAAAAAAGTAATGCTGGGAAGAGATCTTTTTCAGAGGACATTTGTCAGATTTTGAACTTATCTGAGGTTAGTCACTGAGGAGCTATGATAAAAATCTAGGAAAATCCTATCTTTCAGGGTACAAGAGGAGGATATCTGTCTGAACAAACCAAACCCTAGGAAAGGTTGCATCTGAAAAGCATGAAATCTCTTTACTACAATTCTTAGAAATAAAGTTCTTGTACGAGGTACCTACAGCAACAATATATGGCATATAATCATATATTATAAAGAACAAAAGCAGATATTAAAAGATAAACAATACAAGTGAACTCTTAAAGAAATGGAAGCAGTATACTGATAATCCAGATGTTGGAATTAGCAGAAAAGGACTTGAAGATAACCACAAAAGTAATAAAGGAAATATAGAGATAATAATGATGTAAGTGGTTGAAATATAAATAAATTCAATAGTGATTACAATTTGTTAACATAAAATAATAAAATTGGCATTGACGGAGAGAAAAAAAACAATTTTTAAAATTAAGAATTCCTTCAATAGGTATAATAACAGAACAAACACAGTAGAGTATAGAACTGTAGGCTCAAATTCAGGTAAACTGAAAATACCCAGTCAGAAGCATAGAGAGACATATAATGAAAGAACAGAAAAGAGAATAAGAAGAGTTGTGTGGAAGTCACATTATCCAGCATATCTGAAAGTGGAATCACAAAAGAAGACACGAAAAGGAATCTCAGATGAAGAATGGCACGTAGAAGTTTTCCTTGACAAAGGAAAATCCCTTTGTCTGAGGACAATTCTAAAGAAAAGAGTTAGCTGTCAACCATCCTTTGGTAGACAAACACTCCCAGCATCTGGGAGAATGAGGGTGACAGACAGCTTTAAACATCTCACCAGAGCATGGATCTTTATAAGAAACCAGCTCTATAAGAAACAATCACAAATCAATTTTTAGTTGCTATTGTGATTGAGATGGGAGAGGGAAATACTAGAGTCTCTCTCTCTACAAAACATTTTATATCAGAAGCCATGAAACTAAATGCAATTTTTCTGCCACCCACCAAAGATGGCCATTTAAATATATATTCAAGAATGAAGAAAATCATTGCTGCATTGGCCATTGACCCAGGGGATCGACTGTAAACCAGATTTGGAACAATACTCCATTTATTGCCTTACCTGTACATCCTCTTCTGCCACTACATACCACACTCCTCCCGATGTAACATGGGAGTCATAATGACACTTTGAGTGCCCTGATATCAGTCATTCAGACTCTGTATCCTCAAAGTATCTGGGCATTGCTCTTTTTCCTGTGTTTTGTTACCTTAATAAATAACTATAGGTTTCTTTAGCAAACTGAGGAAATCATTCCAGTGTCTATATTCTTAGGCAATTCAGGATTAATCTTCTTGGAGACTTGGTTTCTTCTGTAGTCAATGGACTCTGGATCTGATAACTAGATCAATTCTGGAACTGGACAAAAGACTGTAACTTATATCAGGACAGTTTTTATCAGCATCCTTATAATAATTCATCCTTGATATATTGAGATTCTATAAGATCAGCCTTTGTGGGCTGCCCATTCATCTTGCATGTTGGTACATTATGTTCTGTTGACTGTTTCAATATCTTTCTGCAGGTTAGGACTCATGTGTTGTAAATCCAATTTTTCCATTTCTTATAAAAATAGTATAATTGCCACCACTTGAACTTTATTGGTTGGAGACTCTATTGTCTTCATTGCTATTAGGAGTCTGGTTTTGTAATGGTGTTCCCTACTGTGAGTGCTGGCCAACCAGGAAGTAACCACTGCCATCTTATTAATGCTAATATCTCTCTCAAGCAGTGCATTTTGTTTTTCTTTTATCTGGTCCTTTTCACTGAACAGAGACAGCTAAAGGATATTGCTGCCTTTTATAGTAAGCATATAGCCAGTTTTCTGTAGCTTTTATTCCCTTTCATATCATGTGATGGCAGTTCTTGTATTTTTATTTCACTCACGTGTTCATTGTTTTTTTCCAAAAATCCAAGAACATCTTAGCACCATTTTAACAAGGCAACCCTTTTTAAATCTAATTTTGTGTTACACAGTCCATTCTTGATTCAGAGCACTCAGAAACAAGGAGCATGCGTATTCTTCCAGCTCCTCACTGCATAGATTTGCTAGGTACTGCAGCTCCTTTTGGATATAGACCACCATATCAATAACTGGATTGATTTGTCACTTGACCCTGGTTTTTGTTTCGTTTCCAGGAAGATAGATGAACATAATTTCCAGTGTAGGCATGTCATTCCAGTCAGAGACCCCACCATCCCCTCAGAGAAAGCCAGAGGGCTGTCCTTTAAGAGGGAAAAGTGAAGCCATGGAGTTCAAGGGAATCTGGAATTTTTTTTTTTTATTTTATAATCTGGAATTTTGAAGTATTCAAGTACATCTATCCAGATGTCCCAATTTCCAGTCTCCGTGTCTCTTCCTGAACAGGGCTTCAACCTAGACAGATCAGACTTGCTTGGGTTTTGAATGTAAGCATTGTTAGAGCTAGGACACCCTTATGATTAAGTTTTACATTTTTCTGCTCACTGACTGCAGCAGATGAGAGACTCCTTACATACTGCCAAAGAGGCCTAATTACTTTCACATATCACCATAAGTTGGTAATTAATTACCCTCATCAGCTCATTTGTGTTTTGTCCAAGTCTTACACAAAGCAATAAGGTAAGAAAAAAATAAATGATATACTTTCATGGATGCTTTATCTCATGCCTTTAGAAGTTTCAAGAAAAGCTGTAATGTAAATGCCAATATATCATAGGACATTCTCATAAACTTAGATATGCAAAGACTAATCAAAATGTTGGGAGAAATTGCAATATAATAAAAATATTAGTATAGCATGATCATGGTAAGTTTATTGCAGTAATGTAAGATTAGATTAACATTAGTAAATAAATCATTATAATTCACTGCATTAAAAGAATAATAGAGAAATACAAATGTTCATCTTAATAGACAAAAAAATGATTTTGATAAAATTTTATGTCCTCTAGGCAAAAATTCTCAGCAAACTATATATAGAATTGTACCTCTTTAATCACATAAAGGATATCTACAAAAATTAGCATCTTATTGTAATCTATAGTTAACTATTTCAGTTATTTCAACTAAATTTGGAAGCAAGAGAAGGATGTTCATTCTAACCACTGATAGTCGATATTGGATTAGCAGTCTGAGACAATACAATAAGACAGATTCTCCACCCCATCTCCCGCTTCAAATAAAAAGATTCAATCAAAGAGGTAAAACTATATTTACTCACAGATTGCATAATTGTTTATATAGAAAATTCAATAAATTCTACATACATACTACTATAATTAATAAGTGTATTTAGCAAAGTCACTTGATAAAATGTCAATATACAAGTATTAATTTAACCTGTGAATGCTTGCAATATGCAGAAATTAGAAAGTGAATTTTTAAAATGCCACTTACAACAGTATCCAAAGCAATGAATAACTATAAACAGAATCTACGGAAAATATGCAATAACTTTACATTGAATGTATAACATATTACTTATAGAAATTAAAGATGACATAGATTAATGGATAGATAATACTAAATTCATGAATTTGAAAACTCAATATTGTTCAGATGGCAGAGGTTTTTTGCAAATTTCTCTCTATATTGAATATCATCCTAATCATAAACAATTAATTCAACCACAAAAGTTCTCTCATGCTACCCCTTAGTAGTTAAAACCCCCTGTCATTTCTAACCCTTGGAAATCACTGTTCTCATTTCTTCTAAAGATATGATATCATATGTACTAACATTATTCTATGTATGCATTTGGTAATGTTTTGTATTACTTTTCAAGATAAAACATAACATTTTAGCAATTATTAGAGTAGACATAAAGATTTATAAAAGAGATATTGTAAGAAATTCAGGATCTCAAGTGCTTTTGTGTTTCTATATACATTATTATCACATTTGAAATAAAATTGTTATTGTAGAATACCTTTAATGAAGCTTGTATATACCCAGAACATTATCTATATGAATAATAACTTTTTAAAATGGTGACTACATTAGTCACCAAGTTTTGCTGTCTCTCTGGAGCATCAATTTTCTGAGAAATATAGTCAAAAAAACTTTTAGGTTTGTTTCTTCATTTTAATTTAGAATAATAATGACAACTGGTAAAGAAAAAAACACTTATGATGCTTGTTAACAATGGTAAGAAAGATTTTATTCAAGGAGGACCATCTCAATAAGCACAGGGACCACTGCAAAGGGTTGTTGCAGTGGGTAAGAAAGATTAGGCCTAACACTGTACGCAATATGGGCATGTGGGAATTTACAGTCAAGGAACGGGGTGAGGGTTAGTGGATAGAAAATTACTAAGAGGAAATATCAGGGTAAGGGGGGATTCTTTGCTAAACTGATGGAATAGAATTTTTGCCGGCGGCAGGCCAGAGTGATCAGACATCACCTGGGGAATGGTAGAGGATGAAAATCCAACCAGACATTGAGAGTGATCAGATTTCAAAGGTTGCTGATCTCACTTAGCATGATTATGATAAAATTGGATAACGTGGAGACAAGTAGAGAAATTCAAAGGTCAGGCCTAATTGGAAAAAAGCTCAAGAGAATCTGAGTATAATACGGTTAAAGAGAGAATCTTTGTCATAACAAATAACGGGAAATAAACTTTCACAAAACGTTAAATATGACTCAAACTTGATATGATAACATATGGTAATAATTATAATATTTTATTTGTCTTTCATAGTTATGTATTAAAACCATGAAAACTGAGGATTTTGTTTGTTAATAGATTTAAGATATCTATTACCTACCTCTTCTTCTATAAATTACCTAGTAGTTTTCCCCAGTGAATAAACTTTGAATAAATACGGTGAATAAAAAGTGAATAAATACACATTTTGTGTATTTATCCCTCCTGTATCCATCTTTATTTTTAGAATCATTATACTATTCAACTGGAAAATTTTGCTTCATAATAATTGTAAGTGAGAAAACAACCCTAGCATTATTATTTGTACTTATTAATAATATCACGATTTACACAAATGTAAGAAAAGCAAAAGTAGCCTCTTATTTGTAGACCTTTGTATTCAACATATTGAGGATGTTTTAATGAGCTGATTTCTCAGTTTTCATCAAACACAGTCCTGGAATATCCTCACAACAGACAGTGATGATAGTGCTTAAATCAAAATATTCAGGAATACTGATGAACTGTTAAGTGAGTGAAAGCTGTAATAATTAGAAATGACCGTGTTATTTTCACTTGCATTCCAACTGTACATACTATACTCATTTGTTTCCTCTGTTTTCTCTTTCTTTTTTTTTTTTTTTTTGGTGTGTGTGTGTGTGTGTGTTTGCCAAATGAAAAGTCAAAGTGTTAATGGTAGGAAAATCTTGTTTTGGAATATCTATTATAAAATTACTGTTTTCATCTAAGGACAATACCTGATTTGCCTAATATGGAAACCTACTTTGCAAATCTGCATGAGAAAATGCCTAAGAGCTTGAAAACAATATTGAAATTGCTTTTCTATTTCTTCTAGAGGTCAGCCCCAATACTGAAAGCCTTTTTCATATTTACCGTGAGATTCTTAAGCATAATGGTATTAAATGATAAACCTCACAAGAATAGGGGTTGACTGTATGATATTTACGACTCCTTTGAAGTATCTGGCATGGTGCCTGGCACAGAAATCTTCAATAAATATTTGTTGAGTGAGTAAAGGAAACATGAATGAATGAAGACAGTAAAATATCTAACTTAACTCTGAAATTATTGAATATAGTACTTACTTCAATTATATGTTATAACCTGATGAAAATTTGTCTCCTGAAACTAATAAAATACATATTATAGCAATAAAAAAATGCAGATTTAAAATTGTTATGCCTGGTTTGCAACATTTTATAGCAGATAAAATTAAAACTAAAAGGGAAAATATTCTCTTGCTTCATATAGGAAAAGGAAAAAATTCTGCTCATGGTGACATGGGGGATAACATTTTTAAATGGCCAGCTAAGCATAAGGGTCCTGCATAAAAGGATTTAATTTTATTTTTCTAAGGAAAAACAATGTCCCTGGACAGTGATTTTGTTTAACCATCATAGCATATCTCAAAGGAAACATATGGAAGGAAAATGTGAAATATCAGGCTCTCACAGAACAACAGTACTACACAAATCTTCACAGTCTATTTTAGCAATCAGTCTCATTGAAGAGCAATTTCTGTTATTTACTATCACTTAGGAGACCCTAAATGGTTACCTCAATGCTCACCTCTTTTCCTGAGCACCATACTGGCTATTACAGTGGATCAGAGAGCATTTTTTACAGCTCAAACTCAACTTTTTTTCAATATAAAGACTCGATTTCAGAGATGAAAACAGACCTAGATATATATTTACTTAAACTTCTAAGCAAATTTCTACTTCAAAAATAGGTACATAAATGGTATTTTTACATATGTATTTAACCTCTTTGCAAGCTGTTTAAGATAAAATACTGATAATATTGAAATGCTCGCTGTGCAATAATTTTAACTAATACCTATCATCTTGATAAAGTTTCCTCTTTTTTTATCACTATGCTAATGAGGAGAGTTTTCTTAATACATTTTAGAAATGTGCATTTCCACAGATATTAAAAGAGCACATTTTACACTGTACTACAAATTTAGTTTTTTGCTGCTTTGTTTGGATACTTATTGTATCAAGTAATACATCATATGCCTTACTTTAAATCCAAGGGCCACCCTCTCCCCATCGCTAGTGCATCCTAATACTGCAGTAACATGCTTTTTTATGGGCTCTGGAAAAATTCATCCAGGCACAGCAGATAGCACCTTCCTTCATGCCCTTGAGGCTGTGCTCTTTCTTTCTGCCCTGAAGCTTTCCTGTTGAATCCTCCCTAGGATTCACCCTGGTGCCCAAGATATGCACTGCAGAAATGTAAGCCATTCTCCTATAAATGCCCACCAGCAAAGACCATATGGAACATACCTACACCAAAAGTTAGACTTATTAAGCTTGTGGTAGCAAAGGAGACAGAAACCAATGGAAAATGTGGTACCTTACCAACAAGAGACGTTAGAAGAACTTAAAAATTTGAGGCATATGTTAGATTTGGGAAGAAGTTCATGGAAACGTGCTGTTCTAGATTGACTACTCTAAAAAGTCAGAGGCAATTTAGAAATTTGATATTTTATGTTGTATGCAGGAGAAAAGTACATGGCTAGGGTTATCATCAGAGAAGAAACTATGAGAAGAGTATGTTTTTCTTATTTTTGTGCTTAAAAAATGTATTTGCTTTTATCAGTGTTTAGACATTATTTTGTTTCTTTAATGTTATTGTGCACATTTAAAGTATTCAACATGATGTTATTAGATACATATATACAGTGTAAAGTGATTATTATAGTGAAGCAAGTTAACATACCTGTTGTCTTCAATAGTTACTCATTCTGTTTTTGTTTTTATTGCAAAAGCAGCTAAAATCTACTAATTTAGCAGGAATCCCAAGTACGGTACAAATTCATTACCTATTAATATAACCCTCATGTTGTACATTAGTTCTCTAGACATGTTCATCCTACCCATCAGCTACATTGTATCCTCTGACTTATATCTCCCCATTTCCTCACCTCCACCCCTGCCCCTGAAACCACTGTTTTGTTCTCTCTGTATATTTGACATTTTTTTTAATTCCACATGTAAGTTATATCATGCAACATTTTTCTTTCTGGGTCTGGCGTATTTCTCTTATCACAATGTCCTCCATGTTTGTACATATTGTTGCAAAAGGCAGAATCTCTCTCTCTCTTTCTTTCTTCATTTTATTTATTTATTTATTTATTTTTTGAGACAGGATCTCATCTGTCTCCCAAGCTAGAGTGCAGTGGTGTCATCATAGCTCATTGCAACCTCAAACTCCTGGACTCAAGTGATCATCCTGCCTCAGCCTCCTGAGTAGCTGGGACTACAGGTAAGCGCCACCACACCTGGCTAATATCTCTGTTTTTTGTACAGACGAGGTCTCACTCTTGCTCAGGCTAAGATTTCCTTTCTTAAAGATGAATAACATTCCATGGTGTGTATGTATATATATATATACACACACACACACACTGAGACACACGCAACACACACACACACACACAAACACACATAGTTTCTTTCCTTCATTGGTGGATACTTAGATTATTTCCATCTCTTGGCTATTGTGAATAATACTGCAATGGACGTGAGTACCCAGATGTCCTGAGAAGATAGTGATTTCATTTCCTTTGTGTGTATGCCAAGAAGAGGGATTGCTGAGTCATGTGTTAGTTCTATTTTCAATTTATTTAGAAACCTACATAAAATTTTCCATAATGGCTGCACCAATCTATTAATATATTCCCACTAACAGTGTACAAGGGTTCCCTTTTCTGAATACTCTGACCAATATTTGTCGTCTTTTGACTTTTTGATAATAGGTTAGGCATTATTTTGGAGCAGTCATTTTTTTTCTTGTTGGTTTCAGTCAAGAAAAATCCTTGTCTGATGTTAGTATTATGGAAAAATATTATCGTTAACAAGGAAATATTATGATTTATTTGATGGAAACCAGCTATCAGATGTTAGCACTTTCTCAAATCATTGAGATAAAATAAAGTGAATAAATACTTCCATGAGGTCCGTTTGAGACAGTCTTCATGGCTTCTTTGTGGACAGTCCAAATGTATCAAGCCATCAGTCCCATTAGTGGTGGTCATCTTGATAATGGATCTTTATTTGGGTTCTTGCTAGTTCCTGCTCTTGAACTTCACTCCTGGTCATTGGGATTGCGTTCCAGGCATTCTTCCCTGCACTCTGTTTTCTGATAGACCTGAGTGGAGGATGACAGCTGGCATCAGGAGGGGTCATGAAGAGACACTGAGGATGGATTTTTTGGACCTAGATTATTCCTCTGTCTATTGACTATAAGGACTAAATTACTGTTACTAATTAGGGTTTCTATTAATCCTGCAAATAGTGTATCATAAATGCTAAGGCTCTTACCTGTAATTAATTGGGATGAAGTATAGTGTATCATAAAATACTGGGATATGCTTAATTTTGCTGCTTGAACAGTATGGGAGCAATAATAAATATAATAATTGTGGCGTGCTCTGGATTTTTTATAACTTCATTTGAAGTTTTTTTTAACAAGAAGACAGTAGTCTCAGAGAATAGAATTGTTAACTTGGAGCAAGCTGTGAAAGCCAGAGGGCCTCTATGACAATTCTCCTGGGGACTTATATCTCCTGCAGGTGCTATAAATCAAACTTAAGAGCTGGAGCAATGCTATCAATATCTCTAAGTACACTTTATATCCAGCATTGATAGGTTTTTTTTATGTCAAAGGGTAGGAAAAGACGGGGAGGCATGACCTAGGTTGGGAGCACCTACACAAAGAGCTTGAGGATTTTGAACTCTCAGATTCTCCAGAATCCTCAAGGTTGGGGAAAATGGTTGTCTGATACCTTCCTGAAGAAGCATCAATTATTTCCTTATAGATTTTGAAAATAACTCTTGCAGAGTAGTTCTGTTGAGTTCTTGCTCATGTTAAGATATTCATCTGAAATTTTCATTTCCCTGCATTAAAAATAAGGGCCAGATCTTAGCATAATTTATAAAGTATAGTTTCTGCTCTGGGAAGAAACAATCTATGCTCTGAAAGAGTGTCATAGACAAAGTAGTTGGCTTACAAATTAAGACCTGCATATTAAAGTAAGTTAATTAGCAAGGCCTACTACCTACATATTAGGTAGGCAAGTGCATGT
>CAUYSK010056356.1:0-42724 GCA_963575035.1 Avahi laniger
TAAAAGTAGGCTGGGCGCGGTGGCTCACGCCTGTAATCCTAGCACTCTGGGAGGCCGAGGCAGGCGGATTGTTTGAGCTCAGGAGTTCGAGACCAGCCTGAGCAAGAGTGAGAACCCATCTCTACTAAAAAAAATAGAAAGAAATTATCTGGACAACTAAAAAGATATAGGAAAAATTAGCCGGGCATGGTGGCACATGCCTGTAGTCCCAGCTACTCGGGAAGCTGAGGCAGAAGGATTGCTTGAGCCCAGGAGTGTGAGGTTGCTATGAGCTAGGCTGACGCCACAGCACTCACTCTAGCCAGGGCAACAGAGTGAGACTCTGTCCCAAAAAAAACAAAACAACTGTCCTGCAATCCAAGTCAGTTCTCTGGTGACAGTGGTTTTTTTGTGTTTTTTTTAATTGTGTTTTCATCCACAAGGATTTGATGGAGACATGTCACACACTCACGGACATCGCTCTTTGCTTTCCACCCCAGGGATGTTGTCATGCGCCCGCTGTTCTCATCCTAGGCCACCCTGGGGAGACCCCGACTAGCCTTCCTTAGGGAGTAGAGAACAGAGGACTCCTCCTTTTGGTGCCAGCACCAGGAGACCCGCCCCAACCCATATCATGGCTGAACAATGAAGATGGCTTCTAGAAATAGAGACAGAATTGGGTGGGAGCGTGAGAATTTCTTTGGCATGGTATTAATGAAAGTGCATTGAACCAGTCTCGACTCCTCTACTACACACGTGTGAATGCAGGCAAAGCTCTAATCTCCTTGCTAAGTGAAATGGGACAATGACATGCCAACCCTCGCCCTCCCTACCAAGTGAGTCAATGCGCACAAATGTGCTGCGAAAGCTCTCAAGCACCATACAGAAATTTGGGGCAGTACCTAAATGATTATTCGGTGAACTAATGCAAAGGGTTTATTTTTTTGATTTTTTTTTCTTTTTGCATCCGTTGATATTCGGAACAGAAGGCAATACAAGAATGCCACAGTAATTTGTAAAGTGAATAGAAAACCAAGTACTTTTCACATTTTTAAGACAGAAAGCAGAATATAACAGATTTTGAACTGCCTGGGGATGGGCTTTGACGAGCCCTTCCCGGCGGCTGATTTGCGGTGGAAGGGCGCCCTCCGGTGGCTGAAGCGCGAAGCACAGCCGGGCAAGTCTGCGGTGAGGACTCAGAGCGGGTCTCACCAATGGAAAGAGGAACTGAACCCCCTTAGCACGAGGCGAATTCCCCACACTTCAGGGGGAAAAATGCCTTTTGTCTAGGTCTAACCTATTAACTCGTTTGGCCATTTGAAAGTTACGTTCAAAGGCCAACAAGAGCCTTTGTTGAACTTTTTGAACTTCTGTCTGGATCACTGTCTTCCTCACCAGCGTCCGTCCCCCCCGCCTAGACAGGCTTCCCCCACGCCAGGATCCTCCTCCTGGGAAAGCCTTCCTCTGCCCCGTGCCCACTCCAGCCACCACTGTGCTTCTCCTCTTCCTCCCACCTCCGGTCCAGAATAGGACTCAGCAAACACATGGTTGTAGGTGAATGAAGGAACCATTCCCCTCACCATTTCTTTAACCTCTTGCAATCAATTGGTTTCTAACCCCAACATTTTATTAAACTGCCTTTTGAAAAACATGAGTGACTCCTTCATTGCCCAAATTGAGAAATGGAGGGACTTCATTCCTAAAAACTGTTCGGCTACATGTGCCATGGTTAACTCTCTCCCTTTCCCTTGAAAAATGTCTCTTCCTTATTCTCCGGGATTGTATCTTCTCTCACTCCATAGTTATTATGGAGTTAATTGCTGTTGCTTCGATATTTCCACAATATGTTGTTTGGACTTCAGCTCAGCATTTATTTTATTCTTCAAAGTATTACCTTTAGCAGTTGACAACTGGCGGTTTGCCCCTCTGAACTATCAACTTCCTTGGGGACCCTCTATCCCACGGCCACCCTTCCCTCCACCACCTCCCAGCGGAAGAGTCAGTGAGGTTGACTACACAGCACAATTCTGGTTCTTCTCGTTCGTCCATGAATCCTTCTCTTTAATTCTCCTTCACTGAAGACATTCCTTCACCTGCCCCTTGGGAGGATAAAAAAAACCTCCTGCTGTTCTCTCACTAACTCTCTTCTCTCCTGGGGCAGCGTTAATTCTCCTATACGGCATCTGGATGAACCACCACTACAGGTATCTAACTACAGGAGTCGATCTCAATTCCAAATATTCAGTTCCATGTGTTCTGATGTTTAGTCTAGAAATTATCAGTCACTCTACCCTATGCTGTGTCGACTCACAATCCCACCAGAGGTCTAGTTCCGTCTTTCTAACTGGACATTTCACCTTGATGTCTCACAACAGCCTGAGTCAATGATTCTAAAATCATCCACTTCTGCCTACGAAATGTATCCCTGTTAGAGACGTTACCTGGTCAAGGGAATAAATTCTTTAGTTCACCCAAGATAAAAACTTGGAAGTCATCCTTAATTCATCATGCCCCTTCATTCTCACGTTAGTCACTTGCCAGCACCCCTCAAATACATTTCCCCCATCGCTTCCAAACTGGGCTCATCTTGATTTGAACTGCCTTTTCCCTGCCCTCTTAATGCTGAGCTTTCTGTTCAGTCCTTCCCAGGTGTTACTTCTGCCTAATACTCAGCCAATAATATTCTTTCTATTTACTTTCCTATTCAAAAGTTTTCCAAGGTTTACTCTGGTCACCTACGTCAAGTATGAGCCTCTCTGCCTGCCTCTTAAAGAAAGCCACTACTCCCTTGTAAAGTTGTCTCTGACTACATTTATTTCTCACTCTCTGCTGAAATGAACTATCCACTGCACTGGAGATGATTTCATTTCCTCTGCTTTTGGCATTCCACACATCCTTGGGCCTCCACACAGGCCTCCACTCGTCTTCATTCACACTGTCCCCTACCTTAAGTGTCCAACCTCTTTTATTAAGCATAGATAGCTGAAATGGTTAAGAAAGAAATCAGGGGGCTGGCGACGGTAGCTCACATCTGTAATCCTAGCACTTTGGGAAGCCGAGGCGGGAGGATCGCTTGAGGCCAGGAGTTTGAGACCAGCCCAAGCAGGAGCAAGGCCCCATCTCTACTAAAAATAGAAAAATTAGCTGGGCAGTGTGGCACACACTTGTAGTCCCAGCTACTCAGGAGGCTGAGATGGGAGGATTGCTTGAGCCCAGGAGTTTGAGGTTGCAGTGAGCTATGATGACACCACTGCACTCTACCCTGGGCAACAGAGCGAGATCCTGTCTCAAAAAAAAAAAAAAGAAAAAAAAAAAGAAATCAGGGATTCAAAAATTTGAAAATCATCCCAGGAACCAATCGGGATTACCCTGCTAGTTAATTGCTACATACATACTGCCAAATAATTGGACAGTAAATTGATTATATACCATATTTACTCCACATTTTTGCAATTTGTCCTAAGAAATGACGGTGATCCTTCCTAGGCTTTGCCCAGCCATTGTCTCACATAACCAAACTCAACAGTCATATGAGAACAACTTAAATGTTACCTTTTCTTTTGGATTCCACTCCAGCTTGGTTATAGAAATTAGCGAAGCACAAGCAATCACTAAAAAAAGGGAAACTGTTAAGGAAACCACAGCAGAAAACATTTCCTTTAATGTTAAGACTAGATTATTCTACTAATAATACAATCATCACACAGTGCTAAAATGTTAATACCAACCTTTCTACAAACAAACCAATTATCTTAGCTTCTCATGATCTCAAACCTTAAATTCAATTTGGATAGCAGTTGAGTTACAACACAGAAGTATGGTAAGTCCTTAGCAATACTTTTTCTGTTTGTTAGCAAAATTTTAATCTGTGGCTACATTTTGCTCAACCATGCATGTTTCTGGGTGTTTCTACTTAAACTAGCTATTTAAATTTGGTCAAAATGGTTGACCCAGCAGTCCAAGATGGGTCCTTTTTGAATACTTGCTAACCGAATGAAAACACTTTTCCCCTAAAATACTATTTTCAAGGTAAAAGCTTTAAGGAAAATTTAATATTTCAAAGGACCAAGGTTCATATACAAAAAGAAGCTACAGAAATTCAAACTCTTATCTTTAAAAAATAGATTTTTGGACGGGTGCGGTGGCTCATGCCTGTAATCCTAGCACTTTGTGAGGCCAAGGTAGAAAGATCACTTAAAATCAGGAGTTCAAGATCAGCCTGAGCAAGAGCCAGACCCTCTCTCTACAAAAAATTTAAAAAATTAGCTGGGTGTGCTGGCATACATCTGTGGTTCCAGCTACTCAGGAGACTGAGGCAGGAGGATCACTTGAGCTCAGGAGTTTGAGGTTGCTGTGAGCTATGATGACGTCACTGCACTCCAGCTTGAGAGACAGAGTGAGACCCTCTCTCGAAAAAATAAAAATAAAAATAGAATAAAAACTAAAAAACAGATTTGTGTTGGGTAATTGGGTATATAAGTGGAGCCCTTTCTTCCTGGCTCAAAGAGTTTACAAATCAAAGAGATTCACCCTACATCTGACTGTGGGAATGAATGACAACCCCCTGCAGGCCGGCCTAATAATGCCAGGGGTTGAGGCTCCTGCCTTCTGTGGACTGTACTGTGTGTAAAAAGGTTATGACAACCATTTAAATTGAACTTAAAATGCTGAAGGGAAAGCTAGAGGGAAATGGGACGCTCTAAAAAGTCTACAAAAAATTAGAGATTCAAAGTGTTAAGCCAAGCAAAGTTTGGAGCCTCCTCTGAATTCAGTCTGCAACCTCTCCCCCCGTGTGTTGCCAAGCTTAACAACTTCTCGATTTCTCAAAATAAAAGAAGTAGAAAGCATAGAAGAGTCTCTGATCATTTCATTACCATACTTCTTTTTCTAACAGCTTAAAAGCCTCTTATTCTGGGGATATATTACAGACAAGTAAAAAAAAAATAGAATGAAATCCTCTTAATTCTTTCATTTATTTGCTCTTTAGTTACATCTGGGGTACACCAGGAACATGCTGGTTTGAGGGGTAGAGAGAGGGAAAACCCCAGCGAAATCGACTTGGTCTCAACTATCAGAAATATCACAGTTGGATGAAGCCCAGGGAACGCGCCATGCTGGAGAAAAAAGAACAGTGTCCAGCGATGACTCAGAGGGAAAATTATTAATTCAGAACCGAATAGGGTTTGGGGTGTCAGGAAAAGCTTCGCTGAGTTGAGCTTAATATAAGTTGTGAAGTTCGAGAAGCTCTCTAGAGCAGCACCATCCCACAGAAATATAATACGTAATTTTAAATTCTCTATAATGGGGGGGAGAGGAAGTGGAAAATAAATAAATTTTCTATGATGATATCCACATTTTTAAAAACAAAAAAAAACCAAGTGAAATTAATTTTAATAATACATCTCATTTAACGCAACATATAAAAATTTGTCAATATGATAATATTGATATATTATTCAATGTGATGTCTTATATATTGATAAATGATATATCTTATTAACCCAATACATCAAATAATATGATTAATAATATTAATGTGTCATAATATAAAGAGTACACATTTTTTTTCTTATTAAATCTTTGAAATCAGGTGTGTATTTTACATCAAGGGCACATTTCAGTTTAGACTAGCCACATTCCAAGTAAGTGTGCAAAAGCCACATGTGGTTACCGTGTTGCACCGACAGCTCTAGAAAGACAAAAATAATCAGCCATGCAGTCAGTGATTTGTGTGGAGACCTTCAGAAGCTTTAGAAGCCGGGGGCAAGATGGACAATTTAGCAGGAAGGATTTAGAAGCAAGAGTCTAATGCCTGCCTTACTAAGTGCCTCACTTTCTTCCTGAGTCAACTGAGGCCATTTTACAGAAATACTGCAGTAAGGAGAAACCAGGGCATTTTGAAGATGCTTTCTAGTCTTTGTGAGGAAACATAAGTACCATGCTAAAATTTAAGACAAGAGACGTTTTCATATGGATACATTCATTTGAGTTAATTCAATATAGGGACATAACCCCTTTCTGCCTGGGGCTGCTACAGACATAGTTCATAATGAGAACTTCCTAGAAATGAGAATTTTTAGTGTGTGAAAATCTGAGGCCTGAAATGTTTATTCTGCTAAAACACTCTGATTTTAATATCTAGAGATCCGTCTCCAAAGTTGGAAGCAAGGAAGGGTTTCCTACACCGAGGAACTTTGCTTTTAACACTACAAACACTTCTACTGTAACCTTTACAACTAACACAAGCTAAAAGTTTTAGTGAAATATATTCAAAGAGAAAGCAAGAGTGTCTTCAATCTATAAATAGAACAAGGAAATTGAGAGGGAATTATCTTAGGAATAAGGGTATATACTTTGTTGGTAAATGTGGTTCCTCTGTGCTTGGAAATTTTGTAATTAAAATTTTCCTTCCCTAAGATTAAAAAAAAAAAAAAAAACCAAAACCATACTTAAGACTTCACATTTTGTATAGTTTCAATTTTACAGCAGAAATGCAAAGCTTAATAAGTAGAAGCACGTGATGTGTTTTCACACAAACTTGCCCACTTTATACCGTAACTCAACCCAGACTACATTCGCCACTGATAAAATAGTTCCAATTTTCTCACCATCTGACGTTAGTCGTCATTTGTAATGACCCTGCAGCTTTCTCTGATAAGACTACGAATGGTATGTCAAAGATGGGAAACTGCACACCAGCCCTTAAAGATCATGGCTGTTTTATTTTCTTTGTTAAATACTTTATTAAAGAAAGAAAGATAGGCCAGGCACGGTGGCTCATGCTTGTTAATCCTAGCTTTCTGGGAGGCTGAGGTGGGAGGATCGCTGTAGCTCAGGGATTTGACACGAGCCTGAGCACAATGAGACCCCATCTCCACTGAATAAAAAAAAACTCACAAAACCACAAAACCCAGCCTGGCGCTGTGGCGCGTGCCTGTAGTCCCAGCTACCCAGGAGACTGAGGCAGAAGGATTGCTCACAGCCCAGGACTTGGAACTTGTGGTGAGCTTACAGTCACTGCACTCTACCCAGGGACACCAAGTGACACTCTGTCTCAACAAAAAAAAAAAAGGAAGAAAAGATAGCCGGGTGTGGTGGCACATGCCTGTGGTCCCAGCTACTCGGGAGGCTGAGGCAGGAGGATCGCTTGAGCCCAGGAGTCTGAGGTTGCTGTGAGCTAGGCTGATGCCACAGCACTCTAGCCCAGGCAACAGAGTGAGATGTGTCCCAAAAAAAAAAAAAAAAAAAGAATCTCTTAATATAGACCAGTTAATCAAACCATTTTCTCATCTACATACCGGGGGAGGGGAAAGTCTGGCCTCACCGGACTTCACAGGGCTATGACTTTAAGTACAATATCAATATTTGGTGTCTTTAGCCTAGTACTACAAAGAAAAATAAATATTTTCACACGGCTCATGAAACCAGCCCTGTGGGAAGGAAAATAGAGACTGAAGTGTTCCTACATTTTCCACCCTCCTTTCACCCCACATTCTTTTCCCCAAAGATTCTTTTGATCTAACCAATGTTGAGATCTTTTCTTAATGATTTACACTTTTATTCCAATTGTCCTTCTGGAGAATGTGGAAACTTGGTTGTGACCCTTTGCTTTCTTCATGCCCTTTTTATGGGTGGGGGGTGGGGGTGGAGAGTCAAGCTTGCTAGGACCTTGTGACAAAGGTTCTTTGCTTGGCCAAAATTTAGTGTTTCCTGAACCTTCTCCTGGAAACATCTGTGCACTGTGTAAATTCCAGTTTAAGTTAGTTTAGCAAGAAACTCTCACCCTCAATGTCTGATCAGATATCTTATCTTCCACTGTCCCCCAGGTGGTGTCTGGTCTCCCTGGCCTGTCTTCACCGAGAATTCCAGAATCCCCGTTACCTCTGTATCCTTGTAGCACTTTTCCATCCACTGCCCGCGCCCTGCTCCCTGGCTGTAAACTCCCACTTGCCGATGATGCATTCCGGAGCTGAGCCCAGTCCCTCTCCCCCACTGCAAGACCCGCGGCAGTGGTCCCTGTAACCCACCGCGGTGGTCCTGAATAAAGTTTTCCTTACCATGCTTTAACAAGTGTCATGGAATATATTTTTTTCTTTAACAAGAGACAAATGTGGAAAAGGATACTGGGGACGACAGCCGCACAGGAAACCGCAGAGATGGCCATCCGTATGTGGCACGTCAAGAGACTGTTCCACTGGGGGCAGGATTTGTAGGAGATGATGGATTGCAGGAGCGTGTACACGACGCCGCAGACGAAAGCCAAAAGGGCGCCCCCGTCGTGGACCACTGGCACAGCTAACTCCTGCGGAGAGAAATCACAAATGCGTTACTCCGCGCGAGTCTGTCGACACCAAGCCACGAGCACTCGCTCGCTCTGGGCTGCTCTGAGCCAGGTCGTCGCAGACGCACCGCTCCTTGGAAAATGCGGCTGCTTACAGAAGGCTGCCAAGAGAAAAACCTTCCTGATGCTGAAATAAATGCCAAGAACCTGGTGGTTCCACAGCGAACTTGGGGCCATGGGACAAGGAAAAAATGACATCTGCCTTGGAGGTGAGAGAGTTGAGTATGGTGGGCTTTGGAGTCTGGCACACTTGGCCACCACTAGGCTCTGTGACCTTGCTGGAAAGCCTCGATTTCTCTGTCTGTAAAATAGGCATAATCATCCCTTTCTTGCAGGTTCGCAGTGAGGATTATATGATACATTTCATATAATAAGTTCGTATAAAAGTACAGAGCTCATTCCGCGATGGTAGCAAGGGTGGCTTGCGGTTTTTAGGGTTCCTGTTCCCTGACAATCTCCATTAGTCCCTCCCAAGCCACCCAAACACACACGCCAGCTAAGTAAAACCTCTGCTCTTGTGATGCAAAGACAGTTTCAAAACAAGTTCTCAACCCTCCACCATCCTCTAACCAGCCGTTTTGACCAGAAGGCAGCCCCTATGCCCAGTCCAGGCAGAAAGTCTGGTGCCGACTGTGTCTACACCCAGGTCATGACCGGTCAAGGAGCCTCACCTTAGGCTCCTTTCAGATGAGCACTGGGCACCTCCTTTCAGTATAACCATGACATTTAGATGGAACCACTGAGTCTCAGCTTGAACTTGAAAACTTTGAGCTTTGCAAAGTGGCAAGTTCAGGTGTTGTCCACGAGAACCTGGTTTGGGCCACAAGCCCCCGGCCCCACCCTCCCGCCGCTGTGCACACCCGTCCTCTGGCTGCTCTTTGACCTGGGCCACCGGGGCTTCCCCAGCACCTCAAAGTTTCCATACAGGCTGTTCAACCTCAAGCTGGAGCACACATAAACTGATCTTAAATCATCATTCTCCACTTGAGAAAGGGAGACGTTTAAAAAAAAAAAATCTTTTAACTTATTTTCTAAGGAAATTTATTTCCTGGACAAACCAAACCTGGGGATATGGGGAGAAATTCATTACTAGGTTTGTATTATATACAAATATGACTGCATTGACATTCTGCAATATGTTGTATAAATTATTCATTTATTAGGTATAGATTCTGTATACCTCAGATACCTAGCATGGACACAGAGAGTCAAGAAAGTTATCTGTGAAAAATAAAGTGCCTTTTAAAACGTGTGTACAGCTTTAAGTACTTACATAATTCAGGAAAATAACCACTAAACTGTACATTTAAAAATGAGTAAGATAGTAATTTTATTATGCATATTTCAGCACAATTAAAAAGAATTTTTTAAAAAGAATTAAGAGAAATAAAGTCCTTCCACTCCTTAAATGTCAGGCACGTTTGGACAAGGGAAAAATAAACAAAAGGCCAGGCATCTACTGCTAATGAGTCGCTTTCAGGAATAAACTGAAAATTCCGGGACTTTCCACCTTCTCTTGTCTTTTGGCGCTAAGTACATCAACATCCTGAATTTACATACCTTGTTTTTGCTCACAAATACCATCAGGGAATATGCCTCCTCCACCCTGGCCAATTCAACATATCTTTTATTGTTTTAATCTGCAAACTTCAGGAGTCCCCACATTAACCCTGATACTATCAGATCAAAAGGCCCTTGATTCAGTGGGAGTTTTATTTGTAATGTGGCTTTTTCACCGTAGGGTATATACTCTCTCATCAAAGATGTTTTTTAGAAGGGAAATGATTCTTAGGTTGGACATGAATTTTGGATAGAGGATAAGATGAAAACCTGGCACCCTTTGGGGACCCCTTTTTAGAAACTCTCTTATCATTTCAAAAGGTAGTAAAAACATAGAGAATACTAGAATATGATAGGGCGAAACCTTGCAAATTTTCTTTTCCACAAAGGAAACTTTTTTTTTAAATTTTATTTTTAATTGACAAATAATAATTGTATACATGTATGGGGCTTGTGTATGTTTTGATATGTGTTTACATTGTGGAATGACTAAATCGAGGTAATTAACATATCCATCACCTCACATACTTATCATTTTTTTGTAGTAAGAACATTTACAATCTACTGTTTTAGCAATTTTGAAATATACAATGTTACCATTAACTATAGTCACCATGTTGCACAATAGATCTCCAGAATTTATTCCTCCTAACTAGAATTCTGTACCCTCTGACCAACATCTCCCCACTCCCCATCCTCCCTAACCCGGTAACCACAGTTCTACTCCTTCTGTGAGTTTGACTTTTTTAGATTCCACATATAAGTGAGACCATGCAGTATGTGTCTTTCCGTGACTTGCTTATTTCACTTAACGTAATGTCCTCTGGGTTCATCTATGCTGTCCCAAGTGGCAGGATTTCAAAAAGGAAACTTCTCTAGGGACAATAAGGCATTGACAGCAATCAGGGAGGACACACCAAAAAGTAGTCATCTCACCCACCCGTTTGGGAAAGAGAGGTAGTTATCTGTGAACTTTTCATAAATGTAATTTATCGCTACTCAAGAAAAACCACCAAAGGCAGTCACGCTCTCTCTTGCCCTCACATCTCAAACTCTCAAGGAACAGCTCAAGTTGGTTTGCTCCTAGCATGCTGAAAAAGAATCACAGGATATCAAACAAGGAAGCTGTAAAGATATATTTATCAGAACGGTGACAAGTCAAGTACTTTTCTGCTGGAAAGTTAAAGATTCTATTGAAGATTTCTATTTCTGGTTTTTGTAAAGATTTAATCGCTTCATTGAAAACTTAAAGGGAACCACAAGTTCAATTATCTAAACATGTAAGTTTTCTTCCTAAAGTTAAGGTCTGCCTTATGGTTTAAAAGATGGTTATGTTTAAAAGATGATATCTGTATCTCTGTATCTCTTATGATGTTGAGTTACTCAGAGGATAAAGTGGTTGATACAGTGCATACAATGGCCCCACAGAACAATCCATATCTGCACTGTACTAGACAAATTACATCATTCTAGATCTCCCCTTTTGGGTTTTTTTCATTGTGCTTTCTCACGGTAGAACTGTGAGTTGTATACTTGCTTTTTTCTCATGGGTATTTCCTCATTTTTGGCATTGAGGATAAATCTTCCCACTGGCTCTGAGGACATGACCTCAAGTTGAAGCCCATCGCTGCCCCTCATTACTCATATGGTCTTGGGCAAGTATCGACCTCTCTGAGCCTCCATCTCACCACTGATGCGTGGAGAAAACAATAGTGCCTATCTTACAAGGCTTTTGATAGAACTGATGAGTTAAAACAGGGCACATTTTCATAAACATGTCTATCACATAGAAAAACATCAATACATGTTTGTAGTTATTAAAAACAAAATGCATACTAAAAGCAAAATGCATACTATCATAAAACATAAGGAAATGTCTTGAGAGCTTCTCCCATGTGACAAATGTCACATGCCAACATGTACTGCAGTTCTCTATGTTTGTATTATTTCATCATATAAGGACAATAAGGATAGAAAAGTAAAATGGAGCCAGAAGCAAACTTAGATCACAGAAATCCCTCCACATGACTTTAAGGGGGAAAGTTAGGATGAGGCGGGAGGATCGCTTAAGCCCAGGAGTTCGAGATTACAGTGAGCTGTGATCGCACCGCTGCACTGCAGCCTGGGTGACAGAGTGAGACCTTGTCTCTAAAACAAGTAATAATAATAAATAAAGGGGAAGGGTGACCAAAAAAATGCCCCCTGCAAAGCCTTATACATTTGCTCCAGGAGGGCTACAAATTCGGCACTCACCTTTGCAGCTTCCGATGTTAGCGAGCAAACACTAATAATCACGGGATTTATAACATCCAAGAACTAAAACCGGCTGGCTCTGAGACCTGAGAGACTATTCCTGGCTTGTGGGTCATCCTGAAGGTATTGTGTAATGTATGATAGGACACTTTCCCCCTTAGTCCTTGGTAAACACAGCCCTGAGTTTCTTGAGTCACTTAATTACAATGGCCCCCATACCCCATCGCCAGATGGCACCTCCCAGGAGCGGTGCAGAGAAGGCAATGCTATGAGATCAGACAGAGGTGTAGGACAGACAGAGGGCTCTCTGACGATGGTCCAACTTCACAGAGGAGAGACATTAGAGAATGGATGGAAAGCATATGGTATGGGCAGGGGCCTGAGGGTATTCAGTGCATGGACATGAACTTGAGCAGCCCTAGAGTAGTGAAGGCTGCTG
Organism: Avahi laniger; assembly: GCA_963575035.1. Classification (NCBI taxonomy): domain Eukaryota; kingdom Metazoa; phylum Chordata; class Mammalia; order Primates; family Indriidae; genus Avahi; species Avahi laniger. The sequence goes on from CAUYSK010056356.1 coordinate 12,573, forward strand.
CCTTTTTGTTAAAATAAGCATCACATGAGATCTACCTCTGGCGGGCAGAAATTTAAAGAAGTACCCATGGGCCAACCCAGAAGTTCTCCCGGAGTAACTTCCATTCTGCTCCCACAGAGACAGGAGTGATGGAGCAGGACCACTGTAGTGTTAGCCTGTAACAATGAACCGATAATGACCGTGATAGCTGCCAAGAACAGTCTGCTGATCACTGTACATCATCTCATTGAATCCTTGCAAAAATCCTATGAGGTGGACATTATTATACTTAGTATTCCTTTTAAATTCAATGAATATTTTTAAAATATTAAATATTGTCTCCTGAAAGAGAACTTGGAATAAAATAGGAATCCATAAATTAGAATAAGGATAATTTTTTCCCAACACTTGACACAGTAAGAATATATCAAGCAGATTCCCCAGTGGTCGTCACATAAGTTAATTTGCTCTAGTGGGGCCACGTTTTGGCACTGCAACTTACTAGCTGAATAACCCCGAGCAAATTATTTCATCTCCATAAACCTACACCTTTACCTGCAAAAGGAAGCAATCAGATGCTGCTCTTTGAACACCAGATGTTCAAATGGTAGAATTGGTAAACACACACACATTTTCACACTGAGTGAAATCATTACAGCGGCAGAAGTAGCTCTCCCGACACACCAAATCACATCAGTCAGAACACGGGGCAGTGCAGAGCTGGACGCATCATTTGAAGCACACACTCTCTCCTAATCACGCAAACAGGCACCCCATCTCTCCCAAGTACGAGGCAGGACTGACTTTCGAATGTTAGACATCTGTTTCTAAAAAGCAAACTAACTCAATTTTTGTAAGCTCATCAACCAGTTAGCTATACTGGCGCAAGTGCGCCTCTTGCGTTCCTGCTTCTCTTCTCAGATACTCGTGCCCCACAGCTCCCAATAACCAAGGACGCTTCAGGTCATACCTGAAAATTGGCAACAATGCCCATTCCGATACATCCCACCAATCCAAGAACCAACGACACCAAGTTAAAAACAGGAGTGCTGAAATAGCAGGTTTGATTTTGCTTCTCTACTATTTTATATCTTGTGTACATCGTGGCTGCACCTGAAAAAGAAAGGAAATTTGATGAATTTTCATTATTTGATATTTTTTAGAATGACAAACACAGGAGAAGTTTTGCATCACTTTTGAAAAATGTCCTGAGTGCAAATCTCCCTGTCCTTCTTGACCCCATCTTACTCTCTCCCCAGCATGATGGACACACACACGCACACCCCCCCCCATCTTAGTGGTTATCTTTTTCACATAAATGCTATTATAGTACATGCATTATTCTGTGACTTGCTTTTTTCACTTAACAATGTACCATGGAGATCTTTCCATGTCAGTACAAATAGATCTACCGCATTGTTTTTAGGGGTCTCATCATGGTCTATGGTAGGAGATACCACATTTATTTCATCATTCTCCTAAGGATAAATTTCTATATTGCTTCCCGTTACAAACAATGCTCAACGAACACCCTTGTATATAATTCTTTGGGCACACTCTCAGGTGTTTCTGAAAGATCAACTCCTGAAAGTTACTGGGTCAAAAACCATGCACAATTAAAATGTTGAGAAACACCTCCAAATGGCTGCAAGACTGTTAACAATTTATATTCCCACCAGCAGAGATGGAGAGCAATTCTGTATGCCTTTTCCCTTTTAATTATTGTCTACCCAAAGAATGAAAAATGGCAACCCATTGGTTTAATTTGCATTTCCCTGATCATTAGTGACATTTCGCAATTTTCAGTATGTCTTCTGGTCATTTGCATTTTTTCTGAGAATTGCATGTTTATAACATTTTTTCTTATTTTTCTCTTGGGTTTGTCTATTCATTTCTGATGTGTAATTGCTTTTTACACATTATATCTATTAGTCTATTGCCTGTTATAAATAATGCAAATTTTCTTCTAGTATGCTGTTTGTCTTTTAACTTTGCCTCTTGTATCTTCTGTCGCTTAGAAGTTTTAATTTTTTTATCTACTCAAATCTGTCGATTCTTTCCTAATTAGCTTCTAGGTTTTTTGTAAGCTTTCTATCCTAAGATTTAAAATATTCTCTTATGATTTAATTCTCTTATAGTTTTGCTTTTCAGGTTTAGCTCTTTAATTGCAATTGGTTTTGTGTACGGTGTGAGAATACTAAAGGTATGTTTTTCCAAATAGCTAGTCTATTAACAAAGTATTTAATACCATTTATTGTTTAGGAGAGTAACTTGTCAGTAAAATGTAATCTACATGGGAACAGGGACCTTGTCTGTTTTGTTTGCTGTTGTGACCCAAACACTAAGCACAAAGCCCACCACACAGTAGGTACTTAGTAAATGAATGTTGAATGAATGGTTAGCTATCATAATTTTAGATGCATATTCCTTTAACTTAGCAAATTTATCTTATAGAAAAATTCACATAAATATGCAAAATATATTTAAAAGGATGTTTGCTTCAATTATACATACACATGCTGTCAATAACACATTTGACTTCATTTAGGATTGTGAATTTTTCATTTCTTGATAATAATTATTGTGTACTTACCAAGAAATGCAGAGAAGTTTATCATAAATCCAAAAATACCACTCTCTGGAGGTGTTGTTCCTGTATCACTGGGAAAAAGAAGAAATGCTCAAATTATTGAATTCAGTTCAATAATTTGCCTCTGAGCAGACATATAATTGGCAAGTTTTATATTGGCCTGTTTATAGTTCCCAGTTTTAAAACTCATGGCAATTAGTTTCATCTGGGTGTTCGGCCGCTTTCAATTCCAAAGATTTGGCCTGATTTTTTTCTAAAGTATTTTCATTTTGGCTCTGAAAAATCTAAAATTAATTTTTCTACCATGACAGATTACATTTAATATTTTTCCATAGTGAAAAGCTAGGAAATGTTTAAAATGAATGGTGTTGCTGTTTCTCAAATGATCAAACCCATTCTCAGTGAAAAATTGATTGTGACTATTTTAGGAAAAAAAAGTAACCGATCTAAAATCACATTTGAGAATTCTGCTATCGAGATATGGAAAACACATAAACACGTCGCTTTAATTTTTTGATAACTAGATTTATGCCCATGATTTTATAGTGCTGAAAATAAAATGATAAAAAGGTGAGCAGTATTATTGATCTCTATTAGTACTTTATGGGGGCAATAGGGTATCGAGGGTATATTAGTTGTGATCAACTATTTTAATAAAAAAGAGTTTCTATAAAACAGTTTTCAGGTGCAGTCTATCAATATTAAGTGAGTTGAAAAATGTTGTTTGACATGTTCTATTTTCTATTAGTGCCAAGTTTTAAATGTTTACATTTTTAGGCTGCCCACATAGCAACTTTCCCAGGTTTACAACTGAAGGCAAAAGAGCTCGCAACATGAAACAACTTGTACCTGTTTTGAGTGCTTCCACGTTTCAAAACAGCTCTGAAATTTAAGTATTGAAAAACTGATCACATTGAAAAAGATGCATTTCAACGTGTCTGAAGAATTCTACATGAAGCCTGTGTTTGCAGAAAGCAAGAATTTTAAAGTTTTGCGAACACTTAATACTTAAAGAGTATAAAGAGGTTGTTAATAGCTCCCCTTACAACAAATGCCTTCATTCCCAATTGTCTCAATCGCAGTGTCACTTGTACCTGTGAGAACCTGAAGGGTTTAGAATTTAGCATTACCACTTTTCCCACTAAAACCGCTTTGCACACTAAAGGAGTGTTGAGGTGGAGAGGCTGCTGGAGATGCACCATGTCCTTCTGAGCACGTCGCTCAACGGCATGGAGAAGAGGGTGAGAACCAGTACCAGGACGAAAGCAGAGACGGCTCAACCTCAGGCAGCACTTTTGCCAGTCAGTTAACTCTGACAAGGGAATCAAGCCTCCCTCTCTTGCCGTCAGGGCATAAAAAGGCAGGCACCAGGTGACACATCCTAAGGCACTTGTTGCACAGGTCCCAAGAGTAATTCTGGAACCTCTGACAGCCACCTACCAGGGACAGAAGCTCAGGCAGAGGAGATGTACTGGGAAGAAGTAAGTCTGCTTGTCTGTGGAGAAAGGGAAGGAAATGGAAGAATGAGGAAGACATTTAGGAAGATGGGCATTTGGGGCCATGAGAGTACTCTAACAGGAGACGAAGAAGATGACCAGACTCGGGGACCCTGCCTATTGATGGCAAATTGAGACTATGTCAAAGGCCCAGATGTACGGGCCACAGGACAACAAGCATGTGATCTGAAAACTCAAGAATTTCAGGCTGGTATTTTATTCTTGTTTATCTGTACACCTAAAACCATACAGGTGGAACCAAAAGCACTTCGCAAATAGCCATTCCATATGTATTTGTTGAATGAATGACTACCAGTACAGGCAAAAATAAAATGACCTAATAGATACCACTTATAGAGCATTAACTATGTACCAGGCACCATTAGGTGCTTACTGTATATCATTTCATTTCATCCTCACAACCCTAAGGTGGATTTTATATCAACCCCATTTTACAAAGGAGGAAACTGGGTATTGGAGAAGCTATACAACTCATTGAAGGCCACAGAGCTACGTAGAGGAATCCTTATCCCAATCCAGATGTTTAACCCCTTGATGACCCAGCCTCCTCTGAGCTCTAACGTCAGGCAAGGAACAAAGCAGCCAGGAGAGTGATCGGGGGTGGGGCACGAACACTAACATGCTGGTCAATATTTAACAGACAGCTCTGGAGGGCACCCGATTTGTATTACAGCCTTTGCTAATTTCCTTGGTGAAAGTGCTCCCAACATGTCAAAATTCAGGCTACCATAGGCAGGTCATTGAACTTGGACTTGGGAAGAGATACACACAGTGGGGTCTCAGGGGCAGATACCAGCTGGTCCCAGCATACCATGGAAATGAACCTTCATGAGAAGGGATCAATGTGCCTCTGTTGTGTCCCAGGAAGATGTAAACTTTTCAAATACTGTAACTTAATTGTTAAAATCTCTTTGACAAATACTACTGTGTTAAATCTAATTTTTCAGGATTACTGAGTCTATAACACCCACCATCCTTGCATGATACCAATGGGCCCACTTTCCTACATCTTTGCACTAAACAATAGGCAGTGTCACTACAACAAAAACTGGGGGAAATATTAATGCACTGAATTCATAACCAGTTTGATTGAACAAACCATCTTTTCAACATTTTTGGTTTGGCTCCTCAAATAATGATAACATTTATCCATTCATCAACAAAACATTTGTTAGACACAACCTGAATCACAAATTCCCAAATCTATCAGGTAAGAATTGTCAGAGCTTGTGATTTATTTCCACTACATGACAAAAGAGTATTACGTTAGCTGAAATTTTGCTCAAGAATATTTCATGAAAACTTTCCAAGCAGCAAATGAAAATGCAGATACGTGTATAAACTTTAAAGTACAGTAGCAGTCACCCATTTTGGTTAACAAAAGAAAGGGCTCTTACCCCTCAATGAAAAATGTTCTTATAAGTCTTTCAGTCTCCGATCTTATATATTACATCATAAGTAAATATTGAGTCACCTGTTCTGCTGATGTGGGAATTCAGATGAGCATAACACTAAGGGAGTAACCGAGAGACCCTGTGGGTAGCCTCTTTTTATTTTTATTTTTTTAGCTCAGATTAAATGAGTCCATCACACAGGGAGAGGCAGTAGTATTTTGCTGGCATAACTGTGCCTGGGTGCCTGATTCAGGACACTGGAGAACCAGTGACAGGTGAAACCAGTTGCTTCCCAACCTGGCAGAAGTAGTCTCTCTATGCAGCTCCCGGATCATTCCGCCTCACGTGGTTTCAGCAATGTGGTTGGCCCTGCCCCAACCTCACCTCAGCCCCGCCCACCACCTCACCTGCCTCCTTGTTAATGAGGCACTTCCTGGAACCTGCAATGGGATAAGGAGAGCAAGTTGTTGATTTGCCTGTAGTTTAGAAGCTGTTGAGGCTGTTAAGTGGACACAGTTGTTTCAGGGTAGGTTGCGCCTACAAAATCAGTTTTTGTGCTCATTTCCTGTATTTCCATATCTGCAGGTTAAGCTGACTGTGGAAAATTCCACGTAGTCTCTGTAACATCCTTCTCCAAACTAAGTTATGAAGTGAAGCCAGTGCATAATCAACTGATGCTCAAAGTAATGAAAACAATACAAAGAAAATGTGCCTGATAATATAAGACTTTCCCAAGCTTGGGCAAATGTTATTTAAGGAAGCATTGGATACAGGAGATCCAATTACTCCAAAGCCTGGAGCGATGGTTTATTGGAGGGGCTTAGATGCTGACAAGATGCAACATTTTCTTTGTCTCCAGTGTGAGGTTTATTAGATTGTTCTAAAATTTTAAGCTCATTGCTTGGAAGATTGACCAGGACTCAGAACCCAAAAAAACATAATGCTCCAGTAAAGAGAGGCCATTATTTCCTTTATCTTTACCATATTGAAATACATTATTTAAAAGAAATAAGTATGGTAGTAAAAAGTTATATTACAGCTTATTAGATACTTTCAATTATTAGGGCTAACTTTATGGCAGCTCCACTTAGTGATGACTATTCCAGAGTGGGAGGCACCATGCAGTTGTATCAACTATTTTTAAACTAAAAAGAATTTCGTACTCACAAATGCAAATGACTTGCTCTTTTCTCTCTACTCACACTACCCCTATGCAATTCTGCCCTTTCTCCATCAGAGCTCCCTCTTTGTTAATGCATACAGCATTTCTTTAAAGAAACCATTAAACATCTCCTAAGTGTCGGGAACAGTGGTAGGTGATGGGGACACAAAGATAAAAAGATAATGTACTACCTTCAAAACGCTTAGCATCTAACAACCAATTCAAAGATTCCTAGTTACTGATTGCTTTCCATGCAACGGGCAATTTTGTAGGCTCAGCGAATACAGCAGTGAATACAGCAGAAAAAGCCCCTCCTTTATGGAACTATATTCTGGTTTATACTGATAAACATCAATAATCTAGGAGGGAGGAGTGTTGTGAAGAAAGGGAAAGGTGGAGAAGAAGACAGAGAAAGAGGTGGGCTGCTTACTTGTGTGCGACAGGGTAATCTGAGAAGGTGACCTTGATGAGAGACCTGAATGAAAGGAGAGAGTGAGCCTTAGAACACCTGGGCCAAGTCAGGCCAGGTGCAGCGGCTCACACCTGCAGTCCCAGGCGCTTGCTTGAGCCCAGGAGTTCCAGGCTGCAGTGAGCAAGGACCAGTGCTACTGCTCTCCAGCCTGGGAGACAGAGTAAGATCCTGTCTGTTAAATAAAACACGAAACACCTCCCATTCATTTGCTGCTATCATTTCACAATGATATGAGCCGTTATACCTATGGAATAAAGTTATAGTGGGCCATTGTAAATTGAAACGAATAACCATTTTCATCTCTTCTGCATCACTGGACATTGTTTTGTTAAAAAAAAATGTGAAAAAATTCAAAAATTAAAAAAAAATGATATCTGGGCCAAGAAAATTACAAACATAAGGAGCAGCCAAGTGCAAAGGCCTCGAGATGGCAATATGGTAGAGGACGGCAAGGACGTGGGGGCGGCTGGAAGGGAGTGGGCGCGGACAGTGGGATATGTGTGGGCAGGAGGAGGGGTCACCGTGAGGACTTCGGACGCTGTTCTGAACACAGTGAGAAGCTGTCGAGGGCCTACAGCAGCAGAGAGATACGAAGTCGGCTGACCTTTTTAAAGGATGTTTCGGGTAGATGCCCAGTAATGGGATTGCTGGATCGAATGGTACCTCTACTTGAGCACCACATGTACTCACCATCAAATTGGTATTAACTGATCAACACATAGGTGCACGTATAAGAATAACATCTATTGGATGTTGGGCAGGGGGGAGGGGGAGGGAGGAGGAGGGTGGAGGGGACGGGTATATGCATACACAAAGAGTACAATGCGTACCACCCAAAGGACGGACATATTTGAAACTCGGACTTGGGGTGGGGGAAGGGCAACATACATAACCTAAACATCTGTACCCCCATAATATGCTAAAATTAAAAAAAAAAAAAAGAATGTTTTGAAGAAACTGTAGAGAGGCAAGTATGGACCAGGGAGATCTCTAGAAAGCTATTTCCATAGTTTGCCAAGAGATGACAGTGGCTCAGACCAGGGTGGTAATAAAGAGGGAGATGAAAGTGGTCAGATTTAGAAAATTTTTTGAAGGGAGTCTCTAGAAACCACCCCCTCTTAGATTGCAGCAGCTAATAATACCAAAATAAAAAATAGAAATAAATGCATTTCCTCAGCACTTACGCTCTGCCAGACACATCTTACTTAATCTTCACAACAGGTGGCTCATGCCTGTAATCCTAGCAGTCTGGGAGGCAGAGACGGGAGGATCGCTTGAGCTCAGGAGTTTAAGATCAACCTGAGCAAAAGTGAGACCCTGTCTCTCCTAAAAACAGAAAAAATTAGCTGGGCATGATGGCATGCAGCTGTAGTCCCAGCTATTTGGGAGGCTGAGGCAGGAGGATCACTTGAGCCCAGGAGTTTAAGGTTGCTGTGAGCTAGGCTGATGCCACGGCACTGTAGCCCGGGCAACAGAGTGAGACTCTGTCTCAAAAAAAAAAAAAAGTCTTCATAACAACATTATAGGGAAAGTACTTATCATCACCAAGTCACCATCTGACTTGCCCAACTTCACATAGATAGTAAATGAGGAAGCCAAGCCATGTATCTAGAACTGTCTAATTTCAACGGATACAACTTAGGAAATGTTCTCTGTTGTGCTACATTACATTTCTTTAAACACATTATCATTTTCATGTTACTTTACAGTGTTGTATATCTACAATCGGGGTCATATCGGCTCTACCTTCTAGAGCCTTTATTTAGAAGTCCTTGGCTCGCAATAAGTCTTCAATGCATGTTCTCAATGGACTGAAAGGTAATTACTGTCACATAAAGACGACTATCGAATGGAGCAAACTTTTTTTTAATAAGTTGAGATTGAGTGCTTATGTCTGAAAGCTGTCAGCCCTGCGCTAGCCAAGACTTTTTGAGAATACTCTAATGCCTTTTTAAAAGAAGGAATAACAGAAGAAAAATGTTCACAATTTTATCTAATTTGGTGGAAAGAAATGAATTTGATGTACTCAAATGACAGTGGAAAATTTAAATCAGAGAAGAAATTATATATTTACAGTTGACTCAGAGGCTGAACAACACTGCATTCATCACCTTAATTAATTTTGGGGCTGAGAAAGTTTGGGACCTTCGATTTTCTTATTATGCTTTTCTTAGAATGAGCTAATTTGAGCCATGCTTTTTTGAAGTAAATATTCGATTATAAATGATCATTTCAAAGATGATACTTTTCCAGCTGAAAGCTTTAAACGACATGCCTGCCTTTTTGTCCTTATGACATTACGGTTTAGAAATACTCTGAGGTAATAATCACAGACCTATAAAGACTGAAGTGTCATTAACATCATGTCAGAATATTTGGTTTTAGGCACACAGACCTCGTTATCTGAATATTTATTGTTCTTGTCCTCATTGCTATCGTTGAACAGGAAAGCAAAAGTCACCACTGCCTGAAATTCAGTATAGTTTCGGTGATCAAAAAAGTTGGTTTAAACAAAAGTCACCAAAAATTATAAGGATACACACATACCACAAACATTTTATTTTACCTGAAAGCACATAAATGTACATTCGTTGCCCACCTGTTGATGTAGGTCAAGGCCACTGCAAGAGTCCAGATCCACTGTGTGTCCTCTTGGCATATAAACCACATCTACTCTGAAACCAGTTTTGGTTTCTTTAAAGCGGAGGGAAATCTTAGAGACACTTTTGAAGCAATTTGAGTGCAGATTCCCAGTTTTCTTTATATCAGTTTTCCTAAATCTTTACAATTGTCATATCCACTACTAAAACGATGGCAATTTTTTTTCGAAAACTTGTCTTTTTTGAATCTTTCCAAAGTATTCAACCAAATTTTTCTAGAAATTACAATTCTTTTGCATTCATAGATCAACAGTTGATGTATATTAAGTCATACATCTACAATAAAAATGCAACTGGCATAAACATAAATACAATTTGGGAATAAACACAACTGGCATTTGATAAGAATACAAAGATACAGGTGACAGAAGCCAGCAAGTACCCAGAGAGTGGCCCACACAGGGAGACATTTTCAAGGGCCACTGGCTACAATCAGTGTATTTTTCAGAGAACAAAGTTATTAGTTAACCAGCAAGTTGATTAAGTTGAGGTTGGTTAAGAAAGCTTCTGATATTATATTCACACATAAACAGATATCTTCTAAAATTAGCTATAAGCTATGATGATGCCACTGTACTCTATCCCTGGTGACAGAGCAAGACTCTGTCTCAAAAAAAAAAAAAAAAGAGTAAAGGGTCACAGAACATTGTGGCTGCAAGAAATCCATGCCCAAGAAGAAGAGAGAAGAGGGTGGCCTACCAGCTGGAACGAGTTAATAAGTTAATTCAAGATAGCCTTAGGGATTTGGTTACAAAGGAAATATAAGAAACTATATCAAGTTAAGCATGGTTGTGTGTGCTTGAGAATGTGGGTGTGGCTTTGTTTGAATTTAAACTAATCTTTCGAGGTTGATTTTTATTTGTCCTTGGTTTTGACATTCTTGCATTAATGGTTTCATAATATAGAAATATCACTTTGTGCAATTCCAACTTGTTAAATTTAGAGGCTGTTTGGAGCCTATGTTTTTAATTTAATTTTCTGATATAAACCCATCCACTGGGCCTAAAATACATATAAAACGGTATGCCTTACAATCATCCTTATTCCCCACCTGCTAATATCTCACTGACCTTGACCTACTCCTCCCTTTGCCATACACAGGTAAGCCACTTGCATTAGTTTCTTTAAACAAGCTAATACAAATATATATTATTTTTCTCCTCTTTCTTCCCAACTATTGATAGCATAGTTTGTTCTGTATCTTGCTTGTTTTCATGTGACAATGAGATGTTTACACATCACTATATTGATTTAAAGAGAATATGCTATGTATAGAGAGCTATTGCTTGAGGTATTCGTTGGTTTTTTGTTTTTTTTTTTTTTTTTTTAGACAGAGTCTCACTCTGTTGCCCGGGCTAGAGTGAGTGCCGTGGCGTCAGCCTAGCTCACAGCAACCTCAGACTCCTGGGCTCAAGCGATCCTACTGCCTCAGCCTCCCAAGTAGCAGGAACTACAGGCATGTGCCACCATGCCTGGCTAATTTTTTCTATATATTTTTAGTTGTTCAGATAATTTCTTTCTACTTTTTTTTTAGTGGAGACGGGGTCTCGCTCTTGCTCAGGCTGGTCTCGAACTCCTGAGCTCAAACAATTCGCCCGCCTCGGCCTCCCAGAGTGCTAGGATTACAGGCGTGAGCCACTGCGCCCAGCTGCTTGAGGTATTTGTTGGATAAACCATATTTATTTAGCTAGTCCCCTACTGATGGACATTTATATTGTTTCCAATCTTTTGTTATTCAAAGCAATGCTGTGAGTAACCTTGTAGATGCAGCATTCTTCACATGGGCATGTATGTATACCTGCAGGATAAATTTACAAAACAGAGGCTGTAGTATCAAATTATGTGTGTGTATGTGTATGGCAGAGAGATTTTCATAGATATCACCAAAGCCCCTCCATAAAGACTGAAATCGATTTACATTCCCATGGGCAATGTATGAAAGACTGCTTCCCCAAAGTCTCACAAGTAGTATTATCAAACATTTGGATTTCTGCTAATCCAGCAGATGAAAACTGGCATCAGGGAGTTTTAATTTGAAATTTTTATTCCTATTCATGAAGCTGAGCATCTTTCCATATGTCTACGAGCCATTTGCCTATTTATCCAATATACTGAAGAGTAACAATGTTACAAGCAGAAAAATACCTGATAAGGAAGCTGACTCTGAATGTCATACTGGGGAGAAGACCTCCTTATGGTTGCGGCTCTTATTTAAAGTGTTCAACTGTTCTGAAAATACCAGACCACCAGATTGGTTGAACAATGTTAGAATGTAAAAGGGGACTCATTCTGAGAATTTCCGAATCACTACCCAACCACCAAACTGAATGGCCTTATCAAGCTTTCCCCAAAGGATTCTGCCCTGGCCCACCCTGGGGTAGTGAGTGCCCAAGAAATATTCATTCAACAAACATCGAGTCTTCATGGATCTTATATTCCAGTGAGGGAAGACAGATCATAAACATAATAAATAAGTTAAATCACATGATTTGTTAGAAGGTGACAGGTGCTACGGTGGATAATAAGACAACATGTGGGGGATCAGGAGTGGTCAGGCTCAATTTTAAAAAGGTGATCAGGGCATGTCTCACAGAGATAATAATGTCTGAACAAAGGAGGTAAGGGAGAAAGTCTGGTGATATCTGCAGGAAGAACGTTCTGGCAGAGGGAACAGCCAATGCAAAGGCCTTGAGGAGGAGGTGTGCCTGATGTGTTTAAGACTCAGGAAGGAGGCCAGTGTGCCTGAAGGGAAGTAGAAGGAGTAAGGGAAGAGGAGAGGAGGGGACATTAAGGCTAGAGAGAATAAGGTGGAACATTTCCGGCTAGCAGATGACTATGGAGATACTTCCATCACTTCTCTGTGTCTGGTTCTAGCTACGTCTTGCCTTTGCTTCAGTGGCTTAGTTTTCTCAGAAAGGCAGGGGTGAGCCAATGCTCCAGCTGCTCCAGTAAGCAGAGAGAGCAAACCCCAAAACCCCAGCACATACAGGCAATCCACACACCTGTCTGTTGTTTGTTGGCTGTTGGCTGAGGACTCCCGACAACAAAGGGACAACTTCATGCCTTTTTTGCTTGTAATTCTGCTTTTCCTGAAAGCTTCCTTTCCTTGTTAAATTTTAAACCCCTTCCTTGGAGTGTCTGTAAATTTGAGCATCTCACAAGTGGTTCACCTTGTCAGCTTATTTCCCTGCTTCTGAACGGCTTCCATTTCAAGTTCACCTTGGGGTGACATTAATCACAGCTACATCAGACACCTCTACAAAGATTCAAACCCTGCCTCTGTCAGCCTGGCCAATGCATATCACATAGTATGTGTCCCTGACCTCCGGATCCGGCCAAACACAGGTACTATTTTCTCAATAAAAAGCACTGCAAGGAGAGGGGCTCTTTCCTTTCACACACATCTAAAGGATCTATCCTGCTTCATAAACAAGAGAAGTGAGCGATGGCACTTGGGCCTGAGATGAGCCATGAGAAACCAAGCCCAGGTTTCCCCATGGGCACAAGACCAGATGGGAAAGTCTCCTCGATGTATAGAACATCTGTATCTTTTTGCATGGGCAAAACCACCAAGACTACTGCAGATTTGTTTCTGCGCACTATTCTACTTATCATTCTCTTCCTTCCATCTTTTAAACTCTATTCCCCTCTGTCTTCACCTTTGTTTTTCCTTCCTTGCCATAAAAACAAAACAAAAAACACCGCAAAACATTGCTCACCAGACAGAATGGCTGCAGGGAAGCGGAGACCCTGTACTCTATGTCATAAAGGCATAACAAACTTTGGGTGTCACCAATTTTATCAACCCTCATCAACCAATGCAGACCCAGAGAGGTAACACCACTTAGATAAGGATGGATTATTTTAATGTTGAAGGAATGCCTCCTGCCACCAAGGCATCAAGGTACTGCCAAGGCACAGAGCTGGGAGATATATAAAAAGGATCAGGCCATTGTCACTGGCACTGATGAAGTGACCCTCAGGAAAGGTGGAAGCCATAACACAGAAAAAATGATTTGGTAAACTAATACAAGATATGTCACAAGTTGTTAGCAAGCTGAGGGCTCTGACTTTAGGGGTGCAGTGCCTAAGAGGGGTCTCGGGCAGCTTAAGCCAGACTCCCAAGGACCAGGAAAGCACAAGGTAGGGACAGATCTGGATGTGAATTCTGCTTCTACCATTTCCTAGCGTGATATCAGTGTCACATTGTTGACATTTCATCTGTTTTTGCGTGACAAATGAGCCTAGACATCCACTTCAAAGGATGTTGGGAGGCAGAAGTGAAATAGCTGTTTAGAGCAAACCTGGATCTACCTTATACAACAAATGTCATCTATTCAGGACTCATTCTTGCTTCAATATTGCCAAACGAGCGTCTTTCGGAGATTCTGTCCCATACCCAAACTGGAAGTTCTACCGTTTGTCCTGAGCTCTCCTGGTGCCGCTCTGCTGAGTTCAGGGTAAAGGCAGCACTGCTCTGCGCCGTCCCCCTCGGCCACCTATACACCCCGGGCTGTGGGAGGCACTCTGGGTTAGACCTCGGTCTTGTCGCCAGACGCCCCCAACCGGGTCCGGACGCCGTCCCTTTTCCATCGGCGGCCCTCCCCTGTGGTCCCTGCGCCTGCTCCCTGGTCCCTGGCGCCCACCCTGCCTCTCACCTGATGTAGGGGAGGAAGGGGTTGACGTGCCCGGAGAGCACGGCGACCACGTAGGAGATGATGAAGGCGGCGGACGACCAGGTCACCAGGAGGAAGGGGACGAAGGCCATTCCCCGGAGGAAGCACAGCATCGCGCCGCCGCCGAGAGGGCGCTGCGCTCACCGGGGTTGCTCCGGGCTGCCTGGAGGCGGAGGACGCGCACTTGCCGGCCCGCCAGGCGGCGGCCACGGCGCGGACGGCCACGGGCGGCGGGACGGGGCGGCTCCGCGACGGCCGGGCGGGCCGGGCCCCGGAGGGAGGGAAGCGCGAAGAGCGGAGCGAGGCGGCGGGCGGCGAGGCGGCCGGGCCGGGGGTGGGTGGGGCGCGGGCCGCCCGGGCTTGTTGCGAAACCAGTGAAGTCACAAAGCGGCGGGGCGGCCGCGTCGGGGGCTCGCGGCGACCTCCCAGCGGACGCGACGCCGGAGCCGGCGGGGACGCGGTGGTCAAGTTACTTTCGCTTTTGGTTCGGACACGGCGCGGGTGGGCGCGGGCGGCTACGCGGGGTCGTCGGCGGGGATGTCCGCTCTGTCCTTCCCGCCCATCCTGGCTCCCGCTCTTGCGCAACTCCGGAGAAATGGATTCACTCCTCCCGGACCCTCCTTCCCCCGGAGTTTCCGGGGTACCGAGTCTTGCACCCCGAGGGCTTCCCCTCCCAGGCCCCGCCGCCGGCACATCGCGGCGGAGAGGGTGGCGGGCGCGAGGTGACACCCACACCATCCGGTCGCGCGGCTGCCGCTGCTACTGCTGCCGGGTCCGGGCAGAAGTGTTCGGTGACATTCCCCAGGCCACGGGGCACAGATGTGGCACCCACCTGGGTGGTGTACACCTGAAAGCCAAGACCGTGTAGGAGCAGGGGGAGGAGGCGGCCGGTGGGACTGACTCCAGCAGAGCCCTGGCGGCGCATTGTGCTGCTTTCCACAAGAGCGCACCTGGAGTATTTGTTTCCTGGAAATCAGATTTCCCCTTCTCCTCTCGGGGATCTGGGTTGTCCAGATTTGGAGCCTTGACCTAAGAAATGAGTAATGGTGACTTGATACATTTCAACCCCTGCAAAAGGGATTTGTGTTCTGGAGGCGCTTGCAAGCACCCTGATTTTGAAGTATAGTTTAGGGATTCTGGGCCCCACGTAGGTGGCTGAGGTCATTGGGTCATGGTGACCAAACGTGGGTTCCTTCTAGCCACATTAACCTTTCTTGGGTGCCACACCTGCTAGAGTATAGGCTGCAAAGATGAAATAGTATCATCAGGAGTAGGAGACCGATAGATTAAAATAACATAAAATTATGTGGAATATCCAATAAAAAGGAGAGGATAAAAAAAGTGAAATAGAATTATGCACAGGGCTGGGGGCCAGGGCCCAGGGCTCTGATGAAGGATGGGGGAGGTTTTCTGACAGATGACATCAGAGTTTTCAAAAGGAAAATAACTACCAACCAGGCAAAGAAAAGTCAGACTAGCATTCCAGGTCCACAAAACAATAGGAGAAAAATGCATAGACTGACAGCACTCATTTCTCTGGAACTAGAAAAGCATTTGAATAAGCATGAGGCTGGGAATGGAAAGAGGGCCAAGTCTGCTAAGAATCTTGGATTACTCTGGTAGTGAGGGGAGAGTAGGAACATGGGCAGACTAGTATTTCAAGAGCTCATTGTGGCTGTGGGTGAGGGCCCACCATACTGAATAAAGCAAAAGCTTTAAACCAAGGCTTTTGAAAAATCACAAAAGCTGACATCCATGGTGTTCCACTGTAATCTCTACCGAAATTTCTGTGTTCTGAAAACCATTTTATTCCCTCATCTTCCTTCCCTATCCCCATGATCTCCTTTTTCACCTTTCCTACTCTACTACTGACTCATCAGATTTTTAAAAAACAAACAACAAAAAAAACTCTCCCTTAAGCAAAGGAATTATGACATCACTTGATTGTCTCGTGCTTCTGCTGTTTATGTAATTTCCTTAAGCAATTCAATTGGCTAATCACTTTTTTTTAAGAGATGGAGTCTCACTATGTTGCCCAGGTTGGTCTTGAACTCCTGGCCTAAAGGAATCCTCCCACCTCAGTCTTCTAAGCTGCTAGGATTACAGGCATGAGCCACCATGCCTGGCCTGGCTAATCACTTTTAACACAAGTGTAATTACATAAGTTGTCTCACTGTAGAGCCAACGGATAATTTCTTGCTTAAGATAAGTATGTATACATAAATACTTAAAATAGGTACCTATTTTACCTCATTTTACTCTAGTTTGCTTTATTGCATTTCACTTCATTGCATTTTTTACAAATTGAAGGTTTATGGCAACCCTACGTTGAGTAAGTCTATTGCTGTAATTTTTCCAACAGCATGTGCTCACTTTGTGTCTTTGTGTCACATTTTAGTAATTCTTGCAATATTTCAGAATTTTTCATCATCATTATATGTTATAATATATATCATATGTTATATAATATTATAACATATATGGTAATCTATGAGTAGTGATCTTTAATGTTACTATAGTAATCATTTGGTGCCACGAACCATGTCCCTGTAAGACATCAAACTTAATCTGTAAATGTTGTGTGTGTTCTGACTGCTCCACCAACTGCGCGGTCCCTCATCTCTCTCCCTCTGCTCAGGCCTCTTTATTCTCTGTGACAGAACAATATTGATATTAGGCCAATTAATAACCCTACAATGGCCTCTAAGTGTTCAAGTGAAAGAAAGAGTTGCCAATCTCTCACTTTAAATCAAAAGCTAGAAATGATTAAGCTTAGTTGAGGAAGGTATGTTAAAAGCCTAAAGATAGAAAGATAGGCCTAAAAGCTAGGCCTCTTGTGCCAAACAGTTGTAAATGCAAAAGAATAGTTCTTGAAGGAAATTAAAAGTGCTACTCCAGTAAACACACAAATGATGAGAAAGCAAAATAGCCTTATTGCTGATATGGAGAAAGTTGATGGTCTGGATAAAAGATCCAACAGCCAAAACATTCCGTTAAGCCAAAGCCTAATCCAGAACAAGGCCGTAACTCTCTTCAATTCTGTGAAGGCTGAGAGAGGAGAGGAAGCTGCAGAAGAAATACTGAAAGCTGTAAGAGGTTGGTTCATAAGGTTTAAGGAAAGAAGGTGTTTCCATAACGTAAAAGTGCAAGCAAGGTGAAGCAGCAAGTGCTGTTGTAGAAGAAGTAAGTTACCCAGAAGATCTAGCTGAGATAATTGATGAAGGTGGCTACACTCCACAATAGATTTTTGATGTATTAATAGGTGAAATGGCCTTTTATTGGAAGAAGATGACATCTAGCACTTTCATAGCTAGAGAGGAGAAGTCAATGCCTGGCTTCAAAGGACAGGTTGACTCTCTTGTTAGGGGCTAATGCAGCTGGTGACTTTAAGTTGAAGCTAAATGCTCATTTACTATTCTGAAAATCCTAGAGCCCTTAGGAATTATGCTAAATTGACTTTGCTTGTCCTCTATAAGTGGAACAACAAAATCTGGATGACAGCAATCTGTTTATATCATGGCTTAATAAATATTTTAAACCCACAGTTGAGACCTACTGCTCCAAAGAAGAGTCCTTTTAAAATATTACTGCTCAGTGATAATGCACCTAACACCCAAGAGCCCTGATGGAGATGTGTGAGAAGATTAATGTTGTTTTCATGCCTGCTAACACAACATCCATTCTGCAGCCCACGGATCAAGGAGTCATTTCAACTTTCATGTCTTATTATTTAAGAAATACATGTCATAAGGCTATAGCTGCCATAACAGTGATTCCTCTGATGGATCTGAGTAAAGTAAATTGAAAACCTTCTGAAAAGGATTCACCATTCTAGATGCCATTAAGAACGTTCATGGGAGAAGGTCAAAGTATTAACATTAACAGCAGTTTGGAAGAAGTTGATTCTAACCCTCATGGAACCCTTTGAGAGGTTCAAGACCGAAGTGGAGGAAGTTGCTGCAGAGGTGGTGAAAATAGAGAACCAGAATTAGAAGTGAAGCCTGACAATGTGACTGAATTGTTGCAGTCTCACAAGAAGAGGAGTTACTTCTTATGGATTAGCAAAGAAAGAGTTTCTTGAGGTGGAATCTACTCCCGGTGAAGACGCTGTGAACATTGTTGAAATGACAGTAAAGGACTTAGAATATTACATAAACGTAGTTGATAAAGCAGCAGCAGGGTTTGAGAGGATGGACTCCAATTTTGGAAGAAGCTCTACTGTAGGTAAAATGCTATCAAGCAGCATCACTTGCTACAGAGAAATCTTTCATGAAAGGAAGAGTCAATCGATATAGCAAACTTCCTTGTCTTTTTTTTTTTTTTTGAGATAATGTCACACTATATTACTCAAGCTGGAGTGCAGTGGTGCGATCATAGCTCACTGTAACCTCTAACTCCTGGAGTGGAGAGATCCTCACACCTCAGCCTCCGCAGTGAAGAGAAGTAGCTAGAACTATAGGCACAGGCCACTATGCTGAGCTACTTTTTTAATTTTTTTGTAGAGATGGGGTCTCTCTATGTTGCTCAGACTGGTCTCAAACTCCTGGCCTCAAGCGACCCTTCAGCCTTGGCCTCTCAAAGTGCTGGGATTATAGGCATGAGCCAATGCACCCAGCCCATATTTATTCAATTTGAAGAAATTATACAATATTATATAACAGCATAAACAATTGAGAAGCGCCCACAATTCCTTGCCAACAAGACAACTTTCTCAGTGTCTTATTTATGCTTGATTCTTATTCAAAGGAATAATCAAAATCAACTTGTAGTTCCAACTTGTATCTTGATTGTTTTTTTATGTATCAAGTATCTATTCCAAGTTGCAGTCTTTGAGCTATTGCTTTTAGTGACTCCATGTTAGTTCATTAAATTGATGAACTGTAATTTACTTTACTGCCCCTAGTGCTGAACATTTATGTTTTTCCAGATATTTCTGTATTTTAAATAACACTTAATAAGCATTTCAGCGTTTTCTTTATTTCATTTCTTTTCCCACAAGAAAAATTGCTCTGCCAAAGGGCAATATGGACATTGTAAAATCTCTGTAAACATCCTAAATTAGTTGAAGGTACTGTATTGATTTCATTACCCTCAAGAACATGAGTGTTTGTTTCATCATCTCCATTTCTGTATTTTTAATGTTTTCTAATGTAGTAGCAATAAAATACTACCTTAGGGTTTTAACTCATACTTCTTTTTCAAGCTATTGAGTCCCTATTTCATTGTTGGGACAGAGATCACTAATTGCCCTGTGTAGCATCCATTTCCCCTTCATCTTTATTAATAGAACTCTGATTTTGAGTGGATATATTCTTCCCCCCTCCAAAAGGATTTGACTTCTTAGCTTCCCTTGCAGCTAGAGGTAGCTGTGTGACTTGGTTTTGGCCTGTGGTTATAGTAAGAAGTGTTATGTGATATTTATAAGAAGGCTGCTTCAGGGAAACCAACTTGCAACATGATAAGATGGCTGGACTCCAGCAGCCATATTGAAGTATGAAGTCACCAATGTTAAGGAGAGAAGCCATAAATGAGAATAATGGAGAAAAAGGTGGGTGTTATTGTCTCATGCCCTAAGACATGAAGCTTGTAGGGCAGCCTAGATTCCTTAGCTCTGAACTTCTTTTATGTTAAAGAGAAATAAATCTCCATCTTGCTTAAACCACTGTTATTTGGGGAGTTTTCTCTTACATGTTACCACAACCACAACTTCCTGTATTAATTGATTTATCTCATTGCCTTTATGATGTCTCTAAATTCCAAGCACCCAGTTGTATAGTGGGCCATATTCCTAGAAAACTGGGTATGAATTCATTTTTCAAAACAATGCCATTTTGAAATAACTATCATGAATCCTCTTTAAATTACCCTATAATTTATCCCTTTTGTAAATCTAAATTTGAATGTCCTAAATTTGCTTTAAAAGGCCTGCCTATTTCTTCTACCAGTTCATAAAAAGTTTACAAATTCAAACTGAAGTCCTTTTATTCCTCTTAGATTGTGTTTTTTTTCATCCGTGGAGTTCCCGCTTTAAAGTACCACATCAAGTAATCTTTGACTGAATACTACATGTTGTATTTGAAAAATTGTTTTTAGAAATAGTTTTAAAAGCCGGGCAAGGTAGCGTGGGTCTGTAGTCTCAGCAGGAGGCTGAGAGGGGAGGATCCTTTACTCCCAAGAGTTCTAGATTAGCCTGGGCAATAAAGCAGTATCTCCTCTCAAAAAAAAAAAAAGGAAATAATTTTAAAAATAATTTTAGGTCTTGAATGGTATTGCCTTTCTCCAGAGGCACCTGGGACACTTGCTATTCAGCATCACCTCGACCCCATTTTAGAGCTTCGAATTTTCTATGTCACCCAGATTCCTCAAAGCCAGACTTGTGGTCTGTTCACAGACTGGTGATTTCCTGCTCACCCATACTTCAGAGCCACATCCCTGGCCACCAGGGCTTATTCCCCTAGTCCCTACACTTATGAGGTAGCTCAAAGCCCTGTTCAGTGGTATCTCCTGCTCAGTAGATGCCCCTAGGCAAAAATAGCCCCATCGCTGGGCTCACTCCTCTGGACCTTTATTCTCTTTCCAGATCTTGGACTAGGAAATCCTCATCACTTGGATAAATCTTTGATGCTTTTTTTTTTTTCCTAAGACAGTGTCTTACTCTGTTTCCCAGGCTAGAGTGCAGTGGTGTCATCATAGCTCACTGCAACCTCAAACTATTGGGCTCAGGCCATCCTCCTGCAATAGCCTACCAAGTAGCTGGGACCATAGGCGTGCGCCACCACACCTGGCTAGTTTTTCCAATTTTTTTGTGGAGATGGGGTTTCACTATGTGGTCTTGAACTCCTGGCCTCAAGCAGTCCTTTGTCCTTGGCCTCCCAAAGTGCTGGGATTATAGGCATGAGCCACCATGGCTGACTGATTATTCAACTTTTTATATCAGATAAAACAGTATAAAAATTAGCGCTGGTAATTCCATTTTTCTCATCGGGTCTTTACTTCTTCTATATAGTTTTATTCACAGGCAGTAAAAACTTCAATTATTCTTCATTGTAGAAGTTGCAGTGTTCCCTCTCCTTGAGCGTGGACTGGACTTAGTGACCTGGAAGACTAGAGTCACGAAAGGGGAAAAAAGTATCTTCATGGAGGAAAACTCTAGCAGCCACCACCTGAACCAGCTGATCAAAGTTAACATCACTAGTAATAAATCATATGATAAGACGAGATGTCATAACATGATGTGATGAGAAGTTACTTCATCTCTGGTATTTTCCCCAAATCCCATAATCCCAGTCTAATCATGAGAAAACATCAGACAAACCAAAATTGAGGGCCAATCTATAAAATACCTGATTAGTACCTTGAAGGTACTATCAAGGTCATGAGAAACAAGGAAAGACTGAGAAACTGTCACAGGCTGGAGAGGACTGAAAAGACATGATGACTTAATGCAATTTGGTACCCCAGATTGGATCCTGGAACAGAAAAAGGACAGCAATAATAAAACCGGTAAAATTTGAACAAAGTCCATCACTTAGTGGTAATGTACCATCATAGTCATGTATGAATAAGATGTTAATGTTAGGGCAAGCTGGTGAAGGGTATATGGGAACACTGTGCCATCTTTGCAACTTTTCTATAAATCTAAAATTACACCCACAATTAAAAGTTCATTTTTCGAAGTTGCAGTGATTTATTTACCGCAAACTCAATATTAAGTTCTCATATTAAAAATCTCACACTTCATTTGTGTCTTAGTTAGCTCGGGCTGCCATAACAAATGACCACAGACCAGGTGGCTCAAATAACAATCATCTATTTCTCACAGTTGTAGATGGTGGGAAGTCCAAGATCAAGGCCTGCAGATCCCATGTCTGGTGAGTACCAGCTTCCTAATTTGTAGTGTCCTCACGGGGTGGAGAGCAGAGAGGGAGAGGAGGCCAGCTCTACTGGGCGTCTTCTAATAAGGGCACTAATCCCTTCATGAGGGCTCCACCCTCATGACATAATGACTCCCCCGGGGAGGCTCCACCTCCTATTACTACTGTTCCTTGGGGATTAGGGTTTCAATTTATGACTTTGAGGAGGACACAAAAATGTAGTTTGTAATAATTTATCACCTTATGACAACCATATTACTTTTCTAAATTATATTATAGAAGCAGAAAACATATTGTGGCAGAAATGATGAGATGTTCACTTAGAATGAAAAATAAATGCTCCTTTTCAATGTGTAGTTCTTGCTGGGAAGGGGTGTCTCAGGCAGGGATTTCACTGTCCAGGCCTCCTTGTGTCAAGGTAGAATTACAGGACTAGTTCTTGCCAGTGGAAAATGTGAGTCACTTCCCAGCACATCTTCTTTAGCTTCTCCCCTCATCTGCTGGCTAAAAGCCATTTCCCAGGGTGACCTTGGAAGCCACATGATATGGATAGACTGTCGGGCTAGGTCCTTGAATGAGTTTGTGAGGCAAAACACCCCATCCAAACCCCACTCCTTAGTCATTAAGAAACATTCATTAGGGTCTTTACATAAATGAGAAATTGAAGCCTTTGAGATTTCTAGGTTTATCTGTTTTAGTAGCTCATTTATCTTAGCTAATTATGCTCTCTCACCTTGTCTAGCTCATCTGGCCTAGGTTGACATTACATGGTCTTTCTAGATTCATTAAGTCAGGCAGATATTAGCAATTGCTATGAACAACAAACAGATACAGGAGAACTAAAGAAGCAAATAAAAGAATTTTTGCAATTTAGTACCCTTAGAATTAAAATAGTATATACCCGTGAATATTACATGTACAGGTGTATGCTTATCCCCAAACTCATCAAGATGTATACATGAAATATGTACAGCTTTTTATATGTCAATCATACCTCAATAAAGTGGTTAAAACAAAGAAAATACATGTAACTCTTAAAAGCTGTATTGTAGATGAATATGTATTATTCTGAAGCAATGTTCATGAAATTTTGTTAAACTAAAAAAACTGATTGCAAAATAGTATGTATGCCCAGTCTGACCAAGAGTAAGACCCCGTCTCTACTAAAAATATATTTTAAAAAATTGGCCAGGCTACTAAAAATAGACAAAATTAGCTGGGTGTGGTGGTGTGTGCCTATAGTCCCAGCTACTCGGGGGGCTGAGGCAGGAGGATCACTTGAGCCCAGGAGTTTGAGGTTGCTGTGAGCCAGGCTGATGCCATAGCACTCTAGCCTGGGCAACAGAGATAGGCTTTGTCTCAAAAAAAAAAGAAAAATAGTATGTATGGTATTACTCTTATTTTGTAAAAGAAAATGCATGTGTATTTATTAATTTATAAGAAATAAGCATGGGGAATGAATCTGTAAGAGGATATACCAAAATATTAGCAGTAGTCATCTGGAACTATAGGGTTCTCTTCCTTTTATTTTCATTTATAAAAATACCTGTGGGTCTAATTTTTTTACACTGGTTATATAATATGTGTTCAATAAAGAAATAATAAAAAAGAAAGAAAAAAAGGAAGGAAGAAATAAAATGTCATTGACGTCCACACCTTTATATCTTTTTAAAAAATCAAAATAGTGTATTTTTCAATTACAGGGTCACAGGGAACATTCCACCCAAGTAGATGTTACCATCCTTCTCCTTCCAAGGGTCCCTTGAAACAGTTAAGTAAATTTATTTGAGTGAATGTGCATAACCATTACTCCAAAAAAGAGGGCACACATACTAGTGTGTACCACCATAAATACACAACTTCTACTCTCCCTTTTGTGATCAGGAAAAAACTTAAAATATGCTCTTGAAAGTAGGGGTCAAGTAGAATCTCTTTCCCGTATTCCTGCTTCTTGCAATGGGCATTGTCACAATAGGGATGTCAAGACTGGGACCAAGCAGTGCAGTCAGTGGTCAGCATGTGAATTGCGAATGGCTCATGCCCTGTGTGCATGTGTGCACGTATGTGTGTATGTGTGCACATATGTGTGTATGCGTGCACGCGAGTGCCTGTGTGGGTCTTTTTCCTGACAGGGGCCCTTGAGCTCTGAATGGATTCTGGGCCCTGTTCCCAGGTGTAGAAGGAAGTCGCCCCTCCATACACAAAGACAGGAAATTTCGGTGTGTTCTCTCCATGCTTTGGATAAGACAGAGATCACACAGTGACTTTTCTGGTACAGAAACTATACTTCCTTGTATATAACTGACTTCCAAAGATAGACATGTTGTCTCTTTCTAGGTTGCTCATCTAGCAAACTCCTGCTCTTTCTTCAGGTTATTCTCCTAGAATGTAAGCTCCACAATGGCAGGAATATCTTTCTGTGCTTTGTTCACTGCTGTGTTCCCAGGCTTGGAGCAGAGCTTGACGTGGTGCTTGATAAACGCTTGCTCAATGTATTCTCCTCAGCCTCGGCCTTCCGGAAGAAGTCTTCCCTAACACCCCCAACGTCTGACCTCTGTGCCATTTCTCTGTATCCTGGGTCTCCTTCTATTACATATTTCATAATGTTAACTTGTGAGCCTACCCACTGGACTCTAACCTCTTTGTGAGCAGGTACTGAATCTTACATATTTATATCTCCAGTGCCAAGCACTAGCACAGAATGAGCGGTTAATAAATGTTTATTGAAAAAATATGTACAGATGAATGCTTGATACTAGTTTAATACTATTACCTACAGGATCTGGTCTTACGCATCCGTACATACCAGCAGCACAGCGCCATCTCAAATGAGGCCATGTCATTGAGTACAGAAATCAGAAAGGAGCAGCAAAGGTTTAGAAATTTCGGTTGCTCTAGGGGAGAGAGCACCAGAGCCCTGTGTGGAAATGATACCTGAGTGTTGTGAGAATAGCTTGATCGTTACAAGTTCTTACAGGTTTGGACAATGGCATCAGATACTTCTTCGGTTTCATAATATTTTCTGGCAGATGCTTTTATGCTATCAGTGATGAAGAAAAAATAACACATTTGAGAAATTTGGGAGTTTCCATTATGATGATGAAAGTGAGAATTTCTTGTAAGTTTTAAGAGGTCAGGTTTTTTTTCTCCCTTCCCTTTATGAATAGTTTCTAAATTAACTCACAAATATAGGAACTCATATGATCTGACTTTCTCAGTTCAGCTAATTTTAAATCTCCGTTTACTTCAAATCCTACATAGGGTTTCAGGTACAGTTCATGCTTTCGTTGTCATTATCAATGGAAAAACTGAGGTATGATGCACCCATTTGCAAAGATCTCACTGATTTATTTCTCCACACAGTAAGAGAAAGGAGAAAAAAGATTTTGTCAGCTGTTCTTCTTTTGACGGTCTGACATGAATTGGACAAGATTTGAAAATGGCTAGGATATTGGCAGAAACATCAGGTTAGCAAGCAACTGTTTGCCTCCCTTCTCAAAAAAGAAAAACCAATTTTTTGACAGAGGGATTTTTTTCATAATTCTTTTACTTAACAATTAATGTTTTTTTTTAAGAGATAGGGTCTCACCATGTTGCCCAGGCCGATCTTAAACTGCCAGCCTCCCACCTGCTAGCCTCAAGTGATCCTCTCATCTCAGCCTCCTACAGTGCTGGGATTACAGATGTGAGCCATCACGCCCAGTTGGTTTTATTTAGGAACCACCATCCAGGATCCTTGGTTAATTCATTGAACAAACATTTACTGAGGCTGTACAATCTGTCAGCCATTGTGTTTTGTGATTAAGGATATACAAAGAGAACACTCAGTGCCTGAAATCAAGGTCATGGTGTCCAAATGAACTTGATTTGTCTAAGGGATGAAAAGTGGTCCACTGTGACTCGAACACATGAAGACAAAGCTGGGAGATTGGGAATGATGACGTTGTAAAGGGCCTTGCATAATATGCTTAGGAGATTGAATTTTACTCTGAAAGCAACAAGGAGAGCTCATGAGTGGTATTGTCAGGTTTCATCTGAAATGTCGGTTCTTGGTGCACTCATAGCCGAAAAATGACCAGACACACCAAAGTAAGGCAAGCATGAAGATGAGGTTTATTGAGGAGAGAAAGATAGGATTTTAGGGCAAGAGCAAGATATAGGTTTACAGAGCATGGTACATACGCCACAGATGACAACCGAATCCATTGTTGCAGCAAAGGGAGAGCCGAAGGAAGGACACAAAAAAAAGGGAAGGGTTATGGTCTGCACCTTGTTTTATAGTGCTGATTGGGGCCTCCCTCGTGGTTCAGAGGTCGCCATGGAACCACTTTGATTGGACAGGTGGGAGCTGCATGACCTGAGTCTTACTGCACATGTGGGTTCTAGGTCACTTTCTAGACTTTATGGTACCCGTGCTGCTTGGCCCGTGGGCTAGAGAGTCCTCTGTATTCTTTTGGAGCTGGCATGCCAAGTCCTGATTGGTAGATTCGTAGGGTATTCTCTCCTCCCTCAGGTATGAAGAATTAGGGTGGGGCAGGACCAAGATGAGGGCAACAGCACCCATGTTTGTCCCTATGAGCCCCGGAATTCCTCACTATCTACCTAACAGTACAGTATCATCATCAGATTTATTTTTTGTGGTGATAACTCCAGCAGCCCTTGAGTAGACTGGACTAGGGATAGCATTGAAGATCAATGTCAGGTGGGTCCTTTTAAGAAATGCTGAAAACCTAACTTAAGGCAGTAGATTGTAGATGGAGAAAAAGGATTTGGTGACCAATTGGAAGAGTAAAGTAAGAGAGATAGAAAAGGCCGGGCACGGTGGCTCGCGCCTGTAATCCTAGCTCTCTGGGAGGCCGAGGCAGGCGGATTGTTTGAGCTCAGAAGTTCGAGGACAGCCTGAGCAAGAGCGAGACCCCGTCTCTACTAAAAATAGAAAGAAATTGGCCAAACAACTAAAAATAGAAAATATTAGCCTGGCATGGTGGCGCGTCCCTGTAGTCCCAGCTACCTGGGAGGCTGAGGCAGAAGGATCACTTGAGCCCAGGAGTTTGAGGTTGCTGTGAGCTAGGCTGATGCCACGGCACTCTAGCCCGGGCAAAAGAGTGAGACTCTGTCTCAAAAAAAATAATAATAATAAAATAAAGAGAGATAGAAAAGTTTAAGCAGAGGTGGAGGTGGTTTCCAGATCAAGAGGCTTAATGAACATTAATCATTAATTGAGCCCGGGAATGGAAGAAGTATGGAGGATTATGAATTTGATTTTAGACATCCAACAGTTTGAGATATCTATAGGATATCCAGGTGAAAACAACTGCTAGGTAGTTGGAAGTTGACTTGGGAGGCATCAGATGTGGGATGGTACTGGTGAGATCACCAAGGAGCAAATACTGCAAAGAAATCAAGCACAAGGAGAAAAAAAGAGAGAGGTTTGGGCAGATAAGCAGTCACCGGAAATCTTTGCAAGAATTTCAGTAGAGTGGTACAGATAGATACTGGGTCACACTGAACCGAAGAGTGAAGGCAGTAGGTTCAGACTTCTATTCCAAGATGACTGGTTAAGTAGTACAAGACAAAAGAGAGAGATAAATTTGTGCATTAGGACAGAATCCCATCTGAAGGAGAATTTGAAGACTCAACAAGCAGAAGTAAGTGATGAAGCAAGAGGAAGAGGAGGAAGGAAGGGAGGAAGGAATAGGAGCAAACATATGTTCAGTTTTCAGGAAGTTTTCAAGTTTACCAATCTCGGCCATGTAATTTCGGTGCCTGTGCTTAGAGTGAACATATCACGCAAAGGTTCTTTATGTTCTGGCCAATTTTAATGACCCAAACTCTGAAGGGCTGGAGGGTTGCATAATAGCATTGTGATGTGTTCCAGTTCCAGTAAGAGGTTAACATGTGACACATGAATAAAACAGCTTGCTGCCACGTTTATGGACAATGAACCATTCGAGTATTTCATGAAAAATCATAGACCCACAGTCGATGACCTCTAAGGATCCATAGTGCCTTAGAGGTCATCTAGTCTAATGTCTTGGATTTATACAAGAGGAAACTATAACATCAGAGCAGCAACAAGTGTGTACTCAGATGGCTATTTAGTAGCAGAATTTCCATTATAATGATCATAATCCAGCTATTATGGTCTCACCCAGGACCTTTGGCCCCATGTTTCCTTGGTTAAAGAATTAAAATAAGGGCCGGGCGCGGTGGCTCACGCCTGTAATCCTTGCACTCTGGGAGGCCGAGGTGGGCGGATCGTTTGAGCTCAGGAGTTCGAGACAGGCCTGAGCAAGAGCGAGATTCCGTCTCTACCAAAAATAGAAAGAAATTAGCCGGACAACTAAAAATATATAGAAAAAATTAGCCGGGCATGGTGGGACATGCCTGTAGTTCCAGCTACTCGGGAGGCTGAGGCAGGAGGATCGCTTGAGCCCAGGAGTTTGAGGTTGCTGTGAGCTAGGCTGACGCCATGGCACTCTAGCCAGGGCAACAGAGCCAGACTCTTGTCTCAAAAAAAAAAAAAGAACTAAAATAGGAAAAGTCTTTTGAAAAGTGGCTCAAAGTACTCTGAGGTGTTAAGCATTCTGATTCCTGCCAAGTCAGTTTTCTGTGTTTTTGCTCGTCTATCATTATCATATCATCACTAATATGTATTGAGCTCTAATGTTCTATGATCTAAAATTTAAGTATTCTATCTTAGCTATGTAAAGATATGCATTCTTGATTTCCTATAATTAATCCAACAATTGAAGGGGGAAATGGGAGGACACTCAGATTTGCTAGTCAAAGGATGATGTAAATGTTATACTACTATAGAAATACCTCCCCAAATAGTTTTTTCTCTGTAATCTGTTTCCTTCTCTTACAAACATTCCTGACTTTAAGGCTGGGAGAGATGTATTGCCTCAGGGAAAGGGAGAGGAAGAATCAGCTTTACGTTAAGGAATAAGGAAAGTTTTCTAAAAGGGAAATCTACCCTGAGAGAAGCTGTGTGCTGGTCTGGTGGTGCAAGGTGTGGAAAATGTGGGGGACGACATTGGCCACCAAGACCCTTGCTTTGCACATAGCCCCTGCTCTCTGTTGAAACTCAAGGGGATGCAATTGATTAGAAAAGAGGAAAACCACAGCTGGCACTGAGGAGGTAAACCAAATGCACAGGGGCCTTTGGTCTGGCCTCTTGTTTCAAAACGGAGAAAACACTCTAGAGTGCACCTAGGCCTATGGTGGTGTAACAATAGCCTCATTAGAGCCAGCCGCCCTTGATGGCTTGGAAGGGAGTCGAAAGCCTCCTCTCTGACGTGCCTTTTGGGGGAACTGGAAGGTAATTGAGTGGGACCTGCCATGGGGTCACCATGAGGAAGGGGGAAGAGGGAGGGACCTGGTAGCCTCTGCCACAGGTCTGAGGGAGACAGTGGCTGAATCCCAAAGGGATGCAAAGTTGGGGTCAAGTCAGCATTTGTGGATCAGTGGGCCCTGGCCCAACCAAAAGGACAGACCAATAGTCACATACTGCACACTGCAGCAACAAAGGTCCCCAGGGCACCCAGTGGCCAAGTATAACTAGGACATCAATGACAAGTTGAGCAAGGACCCTGAGGCCCACAAGAATTCCAAAGCCTACAGAGAGACCCACTTATGGAAACAAGGGTTCCTTCTTCTTGCCAAGAGGGCACATGGCTTCCCTATGGAACCCTGACACCTTGAAAAGTAAAAGAAAGATGAAGGATAAAATGCCTTTGATGTGAAGTTAAATATTAGATTATTGAATATTTACTCAGCAAGAGACAGTTTTAACCAGCAGAGACTAAGGTACCTTTACTTGGCA